>JAODUP010000776.1:42500-50000 GCA_025642065.1 Paralvinella palmiformis | reverse complement strand
GAGTGGATTTTTGATCAAATTTAGAAGTAAGTCAAAATTAAAATCTTTTATAAACATATTTTTTCTGCTATTTATAGGCATTGGTGTATTATCTAGCATATTATATCAGAATAAACTATCTATATATATATATATATATATATATATATATATATGTGTGTGGTGTGTGTGTGTGTGTGTGTGTGTGTGTGTTTGTGTGTGAAATATATATGTGAGTGTCCATGCATATATTGTTGTTATTATTATTATTATTATTATTATTATTATTATTATGTTTAGTATTAGCATGTAGTTCGAACGACTTTTTTTTCAATTCTTTCAATAATCCATGATAAACCTAGAAGTTGGATGTCCGGATCTGACGCCACCTACACATGCGTGGTACAAACGTGACGGAGATCAAGCTGTGATTGGCTGTGAGTGGAGCCAGAAGACATGGCATCTCTCATGTGATGGACACAGTTGGTCTGGAGTGGTCGGAAACTGCTCTGATATAGGTAGATATACACCGTAATGTAGCAGTATTCAGCGTAAATTGAAGATTAAAGCAATTTATTAAATAATATTGACTTATGTAGGTGTTTATAATGGTGGATAAACCGTGTTTGAATACCATGTTTGAATGTGTGATATATCAGCAATATGGTATTTTAATATACTATTATTCACACCTACATTCCTTGTAAATATCCTCGGTTTTAGAAAGGAATCCAGTTATTTAAATTTTCTATTCTAGTTACTGCAGCAACTCCGACAACTGAAAAACAAGTAGAACTATTCTCAGGTAAGAAAAGGTCGAATTTGGAAAGGCAATGTTTTAATGCTTATTGATACCATTATAATATATCATCATATCTGTGTACCAAATACCTTATCATATCAGTAGAGAACCATGATCTATTTAATTTTGTAGAGAAAATATTTTAATATTATAATATCCGGCTTTGATGTGTTTATTATTATCTTTAGCTCTGTGGCTAGTCTGTGTGATATCTGTGTCTGTTGTCCTGATGGTAATAGCTTCTGTCATTGGAGTAGTTTGTATGAAAAAATACAGGTATGTATAGATTTATTCATATGTCTACATGTATATATATATATATATATATATATATATATATATATATATATATATATATTTTCTTTTTTCTAGTTATTAGCCTACGTATTCTATTTTGGGCACATACACGCACACACACACGCACATGTACGCTAGCACCCATTCACCCACCCACGCACAGCGAGAGAGAGAAAGAGAGAGAGAGAGAGAGAGAGAGAGAGAGAGAGAGAAGGGAGAGCGAGAGAGAGAGAGAGAGAGAGACAAGCACTTACACCCGGAAATACACCTAAATGTGTCAAATAACATATAGGTGTTTTACTTTTTCCTTAATTACACCATATTTCTTGTTAAATATAAATAACACATTCTGTTTCAATTGTATTTCAGAATCAAACATGATGTGGAGAGGTCAATAACACTGAAAAGAGTGCCAGGTCAAGGTCATTATGATTTGGATCCTAACATAGAAATGGCCTCCATGCTCTATCTTCCTTATAAATTATCTCAAGAAGAAGACCAACAACAGGGAACTCTGTCTGATCCACACAGACCTACTTCTTACCTCATCCCACAAGATCAAGTAGATAATGAACTAACTCCAATTCGAATATGGGAACGTCCTCTACCGGATATCCCTGACAAGCCACTAACTTCCAGTCCAGTAGCCCCGATTACAACGGTCAGATCTGGTCGTACTCCAGGTGATGGTGATGAAGCTGTCGGGGACTTCAATCCCCACGATACTGGTACAACAAGAAATTGTAAAGGTATTCCTCAAAATTATGCATCAGAAAAGCAAACGGAATGTCCTACGCTAACTTTCATACGATAAAGTCGCTAAAAAGGTGATTGGAATGGAATGTTATATTATTTATAATTGATGTTGTCTTTATTAAAGAACATTATAAATGTCTGTCATTTGAACGTGCTTTATGCCTTTTATTATTGTTTAGTTTAATTAAGTAATATCACAGTTTGAGTAATAATTGGTAGTAAGTTGTAAGTATATTATTGTATATGAGAACTCTTTTTAGTTCATATCTTTCTGCTGATGCCTTTTTAAGTGGACATTTAATGAAGTGGAGTTTTAAAATCCTTTAATCAATCAATATTTAAACATCTAGTGAATTGGGTAAAGTGTGTTTTTCGTCGTAATATTCACTTTGTAGAGTTTTAATAAGATGTGTATGGTACTTTATTTCTAAAGGTGTGATTAATGTCTGTATTATATTAAAAACGAATGAGTCAGTACAAACGTGTCGACATCGTGAGATTATACAATCGATGGGTGGATTATAAGTGGATGGGTGATCTGCGAGTGAATGTTTGAGGCGTGTGTGTACTTCCAGATGGATTAACCCAACATACAGACAAACATCTAAATCATATTAATAAAAATAAGGTGAGTGCTTATTTTAAGAAATATCATATTAAATAAATAGAACAAATAAATTATTCTGGATAAAGATACTAACTTAATTCAACACTCAGAAACATCGTAATTACGGAATTTTATCACTAGACACATATTAAAGCGTGAATTAAAGAATTAAATAATAATTAGTTTTTTGCCAGTAAACTAACTTTAATCTTTCGTAATACCTCAATAACTCATGAATATTCTTAAAGTGTATGTATTGGGTAATTTTAAATATATTTGATTGTTTTACATGTATAGAATATAGTCTGGAAATGACAGAAATGATGGTAAAATAATTTAAAACCCGGGGAATTTACGATAAATAATGTTCTCACGATCCATATTTTGATGGTTCCCCCCGCGAAATTTGATGGTAACGAGATCGCCTAAGCCGCTGACGTCACATCTAGAACCCATTTACGTATATGGGCATGTCAACACCTTCTATTATCACTCAACGACTTCGATTGATCTCGCCAAATTTCTTAATCTTTAGCGATGCTTAAACAGTGTGTTATGTACAATTGTGACAATACAAACAAAACTGGACATGCGCTGCACGAATGTCCGAAGGAAGAGGGTCTATGGAGGCAGTGGGTTCGCTTTGTGAGCGTGAATCGGGCCGACTTCAAGTCAGCAACTCGAAACTCAAAGGATGTTCACTGTTGTGTGCGAAGCCCATTTGTTGCCGCAATGCTACAACATGGAAATCTTTTGGCACTGAAGCGGAAAAAGATTTGTTGCCTGGCCCTGTCACGACAGTACAGCCTCAGCGTCACGCTGTGGGCGGCCAACAGAAAAGATGCAGTCGCACCTGATTCTGGGTTTCATCCAGCACCCCCCTGACTACATCCAAAGTGTGGCGTGTCAGACAGCTGTCAAATGTCTGACAGATCGAGGCACTCAACTGACAGCACTGACACTTTTACAAAATGTTAGTATTTATGAGCAGTGAGTTCGTTCCAGATTCTCAAATTGAAAGTGGTTGCCTATCTGCTTCGTTTGATTAATCTAATAGATTTATAGTGTGCCATATAGAGTCAGTTGTGATCATGAAGGAGTTGTCTTAGGTGATGCATCAGTACCATTGATAATTGTCTAAACTTTGATCATGTTATTTCTTTCTGTTTCATATTTACACTGTTCTTTTCATTCTGGTATAAATACTACGAAGAAAGTGACCATAATTTGTCCATATATTTGTTAGGGCTATTCCAGTTATAATTATATGTGGATCACAGGCGGCAATGTTATTAATAATACATGGATGGTGGGGTTTGAGCAATAGAAACATTATGGATGGTGGACTAGATGTTTAATTAGTGTTGGTTGGTTTTGTGGAAACATATGTATGGCGGTGGGTTGGTGTCAAGAAATTGAACACTGTGTATATTTTATGTAGAACGACGAAGAAATTAATCACATTGGAGATAATGTAACAGTTTAACACCGAAAAACATAGTTAAAATTTTGACAATATCATCATGAACGGTAGTGACATCTGATGCCTGTGCAATAAATGTTTGTGGTATGTCATAGCCTGGGAATGGATTGATAAATTCTAGATATGTCTGAATGTAATGGCATCAAGACCATAGTGTTTTTCCTATTCAGACCCTTTAACCTGATTTTTGAGGCCAAATTTCCACTTGGATGCTGCCTACCATCATTATTTATCCGGGAAACACTATAATGCCCAGTGCTGAAATTGGCAATTCTTCCAGGCGACCATAATTATATCCTTATACTTCGGTTTGTAGGCATACAACAAATCACAAACTAAAACACAATCTAGGATGCATATTATCACAAATGCATACTTCTAGCAAGCTAACAGATCATGCACATAAAATATATTTATTGACAAACCTGCATAAAGTGTATTAATCTATAAAAAATGTATTATAACTATGTACATGGCATACAAAATGAGACTACTTAATAAAACAATAGCATTTCATATACAAATGCCAAATTTAACGTGGAATATTAGTGCGAGCTAAATATTAGAATATTGGTGTTTGGGTGTGTTAAAAACCTGGGTTGTGGGTCTAGGAAAAATTATGGTTGATGGGGGGGGGCGTGTACAAAATAATCCCTTTAATAAAATAAAAAGCATGCAGTAATAAACAAACCTGTCAAACTTTTAATATTGTAGTACACGTGACAAACAACAAATGGTCGATATAGAAAATATTATTTTTAATGGCTCTAGGATTTATGATACAAATCACATAGTAGATTTCTATGTTGGCCATTTAAATCCAGTGTATTTTCCATCTGGGCTAGGGAATGTTTCCTTGATCTTGTTGACGACACACATGAGCAGTTGTCACGCCCAACTATACCGTAGCATCATCGGACCAATTGTCTATAACAATGTTCAGCGCTCTAGAACAGGGCTACCTGGTTCTGGCGCTATATAAACATGCATTATTATATTATTATAAGCTGCCTGCCTATAAATTCTTTAAAAAATAAATGTTTCTTTGTTACTGTCAATAAAATGTTAATGTGGTACATTTCTTGCAACACGTACTATGTCATGGGATACTTGAATTAGGTATATGTATGATATTTATATCATGATTATGTCATGTTGTTACTAATGGTTAAACTCTGCAAATAAAGTTTTGTTTTAAAGTTATTGCAATGAATAATTAGTTTGACTCGCTCATGCTGTGGGAACTCCAGTTGATGTTGATACTGGTGGCGATACTGGAAGTAAGCAGCATCCAAGAATTCAGGCAGTTGGCCACAAATCCGTGATGTTGTGTCATGCATGTGAGGATCGTCTCTGGGTACTCCTCCATCCTTTCAATGACACCCTATTGACAACAGAAGCTTTCAATATCTGTTTCCATCACCTAATCACCTAACATTTACACCTACAAAATATCCAATATAACTACTAGACAACAGACCTACAATATGGCTACATCGTTACATATACAAAATCAAGCGTGATGCGCATCATACTATTTGTGGTATTTGAATATCTATAGACCATAGGCCTACTGGTAGAATGGCAACTGAGCTGTCAAGTTGCGAGTCGGCGCTTACGGTAACTTATTATCGCCCGGTTAACGGTTCTTTTCAGTTACGTATTTACAACATGAAGAATGATCATAACATACTAGATACAGGAATCATGGTGGTTAACAATTTTAAAGAGGCTTAGAATAAAATAGATGTGTATACGTACTGAACGAACCAATCCGTGTTTGCAACTCCGAACTCGGTTGTGTCGACGAACAAGCCTGCAGTCGCTAGCAGTCTCCGACAAGTTCGGCTCGTTTCCGTCTCAATTTTTCTTCTTCGTCTCATATTGGTAACAACCCAGGATTGTTGTGTGAGTGACGAACGCTTCTTCTGACAAATCCTCATCAGATCGATAATTTATCGTTTTTCAATTAGATAACAGTTATTATTCCGAATTATGTTTATAGCTTGGGGAACAACTACAGGAACTGAACATGTTCCCAAAAGTCGTGTTTTTTCCACTACTTACCCTTTAAGTAGAGAGTTCTTGTATCAGGTTTCAAATATAGCTAGGCTTTGATTTTCACCACGGTTCTAGGGTAGGCAACACTCTGCGATATAGGTTAGGCTATGGTGACGCCCGCATTTTATAAATGTATATTTATCTTATATAAGATTACATAAACTTGAATGGTTTATTTTGACTAATTGACTAATTGATGGATTAATTAATTTATTAATTAAATTAAATGAATAGATTAAGTTTTCCTTAAGTCATTTAAAAAAGAAGACAACTTTTATCGAACATTATTAGCCTTCTTTTTCCATTTAAACAGGTTCATACGCCGCTATCTTGAAACACGTTATGATAGTTCAGTTTAAATTCCCGCCAAACATTACGCTTAGAAGGTCAAAGATCGCGGTCATCAGCGGCAAGCCGGGCTGTGACCTATTTACATAATTAGCATACAGGCTAGGTCACGGGCGCCATATTGGAGCACGCTTATTGCTTTGTTAGATACATCGCGTCGGCGAGAGGCTAAATTCGTATTGTAACCTGACTTGTTTGATGAGAAACAGGTCAGTGGGGTTGTGATCGAAATGCGGAATGTTTCTGTGGATATAAAATCACGTTTAATATAGAAGAATTGTGTTGTTTACCCGAGAAATGTTACTGTTTTGTTGAAACGAGTTATAATTTATGCAGAATACCATCTCGCCGCTCAGGGAATTGTTTTTGCGAGGACGTTATGATGAACACCTTTTACTGAGATTGATCGTGGAAACTATTGCTAGTTTATTTCTTTGCTCTAAGTAATAGTGTTTGTGGTGAAAATGTGTTATGTATTACCAGAACGTCAACATTTTTTGGATAGAAATAAGGCACAAAGTTATCTTTTATTGATGAACATTATGATTACTCTCATTAACATATTGTCTGGTGTCCGTGGAATGTATGTCTCAAGACATGCTCTTCTTCTCTGGATTATTCCATTATTATGGACATTATCTCATACAGGTTTGGTTTACACCACACACAGCCAAGCAGACATGTACGCACGCACGCACACAAACATACGAAACACGCACACTCGCCCCCAGAGTGAGCTAGAGAGAGATAGAGATAGAACTACAATTTAACATTTGCTTATTAACAAAATATAGTTTAGTGGAATCAGTAATTTATTTTACATGCGCTTTATAGAGGAATTGAATGTATACATTTCTACCTCTGATATTTAGTCATCTCTAAAGATAATGAAAATTACCCAAAAGCTTTTTTTCTGTAGCCACAGTTGAAACGTGTACAGGTGACACATTACACCTGAAATGTCCGGAACAAGAAATGATCGTCATGAAGAAAGCCGAATTAGGACGAATGGAAAGCGGCACCTGTATCCATAGTAACCGATATATAGGATGTACAAATGACATCAGATTTCTATTGGACGAGATGTGTTCTGGAAGAGAGTCCTGTGAGTCAAATGTACCAAGTAGAGAGATGAATCAGGTCAATACAGAATGTGAAGACTTCCTT
>JAODUP010000776.1:0-40000 GCA_025642065.1 Paralvinella palmiformis | reverse complement strand
GTTACTGTTTAATATAAAACATTATTTCAGAATCAAAGAGAATTTAAAGAAGTCAATCACACTGAAAAGAGTGTCAGGTCAAGGTCATTATGATTTAGATCCTAATATAGAAATGGCCTCCATGCTCTATCTTCCTTATAAATTATCTCAAGAAGAAGATCAACAACAAGGAACTCTGTCTGATCCACACAGACCTACTTCTTACCTCATTCCACAAGATCAAGTAGTTAATGAACTAACTCCAATTCGAATGTGGGAACGCCCTCTACCGGATATCCCTGACAAGCCACTAACTTCCAGTACAGTAGCCCCGAGTACAACGGTCAGATCTGGTCGTACTCCCGGTGATGGAGATGAAGCTGTTGGGGACTTCAATCCTCACGATACTGGTACAACAAGAAATTATAAAAGTTTTCCTCAAAGTTGTGCGTCAGAAAAGGAAATGGAATGTCCTACGCTAACTTTTACAGGACAAAGTTGCTAAAAAGGTGATTGGAATTGAATGTTAAATTATTAATATTTGATGTTGTATTTATTAAAGAATAGTATAAATGTCTGTTAATAGAAAGTGCGTTATGACGTTCTATTATTGTTTTGTTGGATTTAGTAATTTCAGAGTTTGGGTAATAATTAGTTGTTTGATGTAAGTATATTATTGTTTATGGGAACTCTATTGAGTTCATATCTTTCTGCTGATACCTTTTTAAATATATATTTAATTAAGTGGAGTTTTAAAATCCTTTAATAAATCAATTTTTAAACATCTAGGGAATTGTGTAAAGTGTGCTTTTCATCGTATTATTCACTTTGTAGAAGTTTAATAAGATGTGTATGGTGCTTTATTGCTAATGGTAATTACTTGTGTGATTAATGTCTGCATTATATTAAAAACGAGTGACTCAGTATAAAGGTGTCGACATCGTGAGATTCTGTAATCGATTGGTGGATTGAATAAGTGGACGGGTGATCTGCGAGTGAATGTTTGAGATGTGTATACTTACAAATGGATTAACCCAACACACACACACACACACACACACACACACACACACACACACACACACACACACACACACACACACTCACTACACACACACACACACTCACACACACACACACACACACACACACACACACACACTCAAACACACGCATTTCAATAGTATAATTTTAATAACACTAATAATATTAATACTAATATAAACATAAAGAAGGTAAGTGCTCATTTTAAGAAATATCATATTAAATAAATAAAACAAATAAATTATTCTTGATAAAGATACCAACTTAATTCATTAATCAGAAACATTGCAAATTACGTATTTTATAAGTGAACACATATAAAAGGTGAGTTAAAGAATTATATTAATTAGTTTGTTGTCGTAAACTAACTTTAATCTTTCGTAATACTCAATAACTCATGAATATTCTTAAAGTGTATGTATTGGGTAATTTTAAATATATATGATTGTTTTACATGTATAGAATATAGTCTGAAAATGACAGAAATGATGGTAAAATAATTTAAAACCCAATGAATTTACGAGAAATAATGTTCGAACGATCCATTTTTTGATGGATATCCTCCCGCGAAATTTGGCGGTAATGAGACCGAACCAGTCGGTGACGTCACACGTAATCCATTTTTAATCCATTCACGCATATGGGTATGTCAACACCTTCTATTATCACCCAACGACTTCGAGTGTTCTCGCGAATTGTCTTAATCTTTAGCGATGCTTAGACAGTGTGTTATGTACAATTGTGACAATACAAACAAAACTGGACGTGTCAGACAGCTGTCAAATGTCTGACAGATCGAGGCACTCAACTGAGAGCACTGAAACATGTACAAAATGTTAGTATTTATGAGCAGTGAGTTCGTTCCAGATTCTCAAATTGAAAGTGGTTGCCTATCTACTTCGTTTAATTAACCTAATAGATTTATGGTGTGCCATATAAAGTCAGTTGTGATCATGAAGGAGTTGTCTTAGGTGATGCATCAGTGCCATTGATAATTGTCTAAACTTTGATCATGTTATTTCTTTCTGTTTCATATTTACACTGTTCTTTTCATTCTGGTATAAATACTACGAAGAAAGTGATGGTGGAGCCGACCATAATTTGTCCATATATTTGTTAGGGCTATTCCAGTTATAATTATATGTGGATCACAGGCGGCAATGTTATTAATAATACATGGATGGTGGGGTTTGAGCAATAGAAACATTATGGATGGTGGACTAGATTGTTTAATTAGTGTTGGTTGGTTTTGTGGAAATATATGTATGGCGGTGGGTTGGTGTCAAGAAATTGAACACTGTGGATATTTTTTGTAGAACCACGAAGAAATGAATCACATTGGAGATAATGTAACAGTTTAACACCGAAAAACATAGTTTAAATTTTGACCACATCATCATGAACGATAGTGACATCTGACCTCTGTACAATAAATGTTTATGGTATTTAATGGCCAGATAATTGGTGGTTGTGGGTATTAAAAACATGGATTGTGGGTCTAGGAAAACAAATTGCGGTTGATTGGGGGGGGGGGGGGGGGTTAAAACAATAGTGCCATTCACCACCTCTAAACAAATTTTTATGGAAGAGTAATTGCAGACTATGCACGATCTCTGATGCGACAATTAATGACACAACACACCAGCCGCTTCAGCCAGTAAATTGTGGACACTAGGCAGATCATGTTGTATTATATTTGTATTGTACACTATTAAATAAATCTATTCACTGATACAATGATTCGTCGTGCAAGTTTATTTCTTTGTAATAAAATAAAAAGCATGCAGTAGTAAACAAACCTGTCAGAGTTTTAATATTGTACTACATGTGATAAACAAGAAATGGTCGATATAGAACATATTATTTTTAATGGCTCTAAGATTTATGATACAAATCACATAGTAGATTTCTATGTTGGCCATTTAAATGCAGTGTATTTTCCATCTGGGCTAGGGAATGTTTCCTTGATCTTGTTGACGACACACAAGAGCAGTTGTCACGCCCAACTATACCCCAGCATCATCGGACCAATTCTCTATAATACCGTACAGCACCCCAGAACAGAGTTACCTGGTTCTGGTGCTATATAACTGTTAATGCGAAACATTTATTGCAACATGTACTGTGTTATGGGATATTTTGATTACGTTTATGTATGATATTTATATCATGACTAAGTCATGTTTATATTGGCTATACTCTGCAAATAAAGTTTCTTTTTAAGATATTGCGACCTAAAACTAGTTTGACTCACTCCAGCTGATGGTGATATTGATGGCGATACTTGAAGTAAGCAACATCCAGGAATTCAGGCAGTTGGCCACACATCCTGGATGTTGTATCATGCATGGGAGGATCGTCTCCGGGTACTCTTCTCAATGATCTTTATACCCTCTTGACAATAGAAGCTTTCGATATCTCTTCCCATCACCAAATACTTTGAACATTTACACCTACAAAATATCAAGAGACCATTATAACTACCAGATAACAGACCTACAATATTGGATAAAACCAAGCGTGATTTTCATTATATTATTTGTGGTGTTGGAATATCTATAGACCATAGGCCTACTGGCACAATGGCAACTGAGCTGTCAAGTTGCGAGGCGGCGTTTACGGTAACTTATAATCGCCCGGTTAACGGTTCTTTTCAGTTAAGTATTTACAACACGAAGAATGATCCTGACTTACTAGATACACGAATGATGGTTGTTAACCGTTTAAAAGAGGCTTAGAATATAATAGACGTGTATAACTGAACGAGCCAATCCGTGTTTGCAACTCCGAACTCAGTTGTGTCGCCGAACAAGCCTGCAGCCGCTAGCAGTCTCCGACAAGTTCGGCTCGTTTCTGTCAAAATATTTCTTCTTCGGCTCATATTGGTAACTCAGGATTAATGTGCGAGTGACGAACGCTTCTTCTGACAAATCCTCATCAGAGCGAAAGGTATAGACCCCCGGAGATGATTCAGATAGATCGAACATTATGGTGGATTAACGGTGAGATTTTGTGGTTTAGTGGAATTATCTACCTCACATCGTACTTCGGGTGTTTCTTGTTCCGGAGCGACGCCCATGTTTCCATGGAAACTTTCGATTTTGATTTAATTTATCGATTTTAAATTATATAACAGTTATTATTCGGAATTATGTTTATAGCTTGGGGAACAACTACAGCAACTGAATATGTTCCCAAAAGTCGTGTTTTTTCCACTACTTGGTGACGCCCGCATTTTATAAATGCATATTTGTCTGATATAAGATTACATAAACTTGAATGGTTTATTTTGACTAATTGACTAATTGATGGATTAATTAATTTATTAATTAAATTAAATGAATCGATTAAGTTCTCCTTAAGTCATTCAAAAAAAGACAACTTTTATCGAACATTATTAGCCTTCTTTTTCCATTTAAACAGGTTCATACGCCGCTATCTTGAAACACGTTATGATAGTTCAGTTTAAATTCCCGCCAAACATTACGCTTAGAAGGTCAAAGATCGCGGTCATCAGCGGCAAGCCGGGCTGTGACCTATTTACATAATTATCATACAGGCTAGGTCACGGGCGCCATATTGGAGCACGCTTATTGCTTTGTTAGATACATCGTGTCGGCGAGAGGCTAAATTCGTATTGTAACCTGACTTGTTTGATGAGAAACGGTCAGTGGGGTTGTGATCGAAATGCGGAATGTTTCTGTGGATATAAAATAACGTTTAATATAGAAGAATTGTGTTGTTTACACGAGAAATGTTACTGTTTTGTTGAAACGAGTTATAATTTATGCAGAATACCATCTCGCCGCTCAGGGAATTGTTTTTGCGAGGACGTTATGATGAGATTGATCGTGGAAACTATTGCTAGTTTATTTCTTTACTCTAAGTAATAGTGTTTGTGGTGAAAATGTGTTATGTATTACCAGAACGTCAACATTTTTTGGATAGAAATAAGGCACACAGTTATCTTTTATTGATGAACATTATGATTACTCTCATTAACATATTGTCTGGTGTCCGTGGAATGTATGTCTCAAGACATGCTCTTCTTCTCTGGATTATTCCATTATTATGGACATTATCTCATACAGGTTTGGTTTACACCACACACAGCCACGCAGACACGTACGCACGCACGCACACAAATATACGTACACGCGCACTCGCCCCCAGAGTGAGCTAGAGAGATAGAGAGAGAACTACAATTTAACATTTGCTTATTAACAAGATATAGTTTAGTGGAATCAGTAATTTATTTTACATGCGCTTTATAGAGGAATTGAATGCATATATTTCTACCTCTGATATTTAGTGATCTCTGAAGATAATGAAAATTACCCAAAAGTTTTTTTTCTGTAGCCACAGTTGAAACGTGTACAGGTGACACATTACACCTGAAATGTCCGGAACAAGAAATGATCGTCATGAAGAAAGCCGAATTAGGACGAATGGAAAGCGGCACCTGTATCCATAGTAACCGATATATAGGATGTACAAATGACATCAGATTTCTAATGGACGAGATGTGTTCTGGAAGAGAGTTCTGTCAGTCAAATGTACCAAGTAGAGAGATGAAACAGGTCAACACAAAATGTGAAGACTTCCTTGAGATCTATCTTAGAGTGGAATATATTTGCATAAGAGGTAGATATCATTGATTTTGGTTCCTTTAATACTAATGATGATGATGACGATAATGAGAATGACGATAATGGTGATGATAAACTAAAAATATTAATTATGCTTATATAAACAAATCTATCATCCATAGCAAATAAAATGTAAGACCACTTTAATAATATTAGAGGAAGAAAATGGGAAATATATTTATGTACAACAATGTGGAAACACTATATCACGTCAGAACAATCCAAGCCACAAGCTGTGCGCAGCATAACTGATTATGGCACACATGAATATATTAATATTACAGAACAATAAATTAAATGATATTATAGCACCCCACTGAATATTAATTCTTATTACACAATACTTTGCTATTCTATTCAATGTAACTGGCTCTGCACCATATCTCATTATTTCCTCGTCCCTACAAATTTGTTAATATAAAGATAAGGATCAGATTGACTACAAATCCAAATGATAATATTGCTTGGTTATAATAACATATAAATATGTTGGAAATTTAGTAGCGATTTATATATATATATATATATATATATATATATATATATATTGTCAAGTGCAAATCTCTCTCTCTCTCTCTCTCTCTCTCTCTCTCTCTCTCTCTCTCTCTCTCTCTCTCTCTCTCTCTCTATATATATATATATATATATATATATATTCTCTCGTGTATACATCTATGAAAACAAGGCGATTTACTTCTTACAGTGTCGGAACCAAAATGCGCCGATGATAACGTTTTTGAATTATCCCAAAACGAGGGTATTATTTCTAGTCACGTGACCGGATGTGGATCATCCACATCATCCTTGTTTATAACAGCCATGTCCGGACAGAGCATAGCGTTAAGTATTATAGATTTTGGAAGTGACAAGTACAAAAGATATGTCAACTCCAGTACAGAGTTACCTTTGTACGCTTATATCAAAGACGGTGTACACGAAATAGAAATACGAGGAAGTCCTGAACGAGAAAGAGATATCTATCAGTCGAAGACAAATAAGATAACATTAGTATTGATGAAGTCTGATGATCTGAGTGGATTTTTTATCAAATTTAGAAGTAAGTTGAAATGAAGCATCACTCAACAATTTATATATACATATTTTGTTGTTATTTATAGACATTTGTCTATTATCTATAATTTTCTTTGATGAATAGTTCTTATTTATATGCCGACTTGACATTGGATAATACAATGGATCGGAAGGATACTAGGGAATTATTTAATGTTCAAATCAAACTTTAAGACACCAACAGATTATTTTTATCCCGGCTCATTCAATTATCCATGTTTAACCTAGAAGTAGGATGTCCGGATTTAACACCACCAGCCCATGCGTGGTATAAACGTGACGAAGATCAAGCTGTGATTGGCTGTGAGTGGAGCCAGAAGACATGGCATCTCTCATGTGATGGACATAGTTGGTCAGGAGTGGTCGGTAACTGCTCTGATATAGGTAGATATAAACCATATAATAGCCGTATTCATCATAAATTGAAAATAAAATAAAAGCAATTCAGCAAATAATATTGACTAAGTGCGCTTCATACTAAATAAACAGTGGTTGAATATTTTATAGTATTCTCAATGATAAAGGTTTTAAATAAACTGTTATTTACCCATACAATCCTTTTTACTCTCTGTTACTCATAAACACTGCATTTTAATTTATCTGATATAGTTACTGCAGCAACTCCGACAACTGAAAAACAAGTAGAATTATTCTCAGGTAAGGAAAGGTGGCATTTGGAAAGGGAATGCTTTAATGCTTATCGATGCTAATACAATATACCATTATATTGGTAAACCGAATATCTTGGCAAAACAATAGAGGGCCGTGGTATACTTCTAGATTACAAAATTAAATTTAGGATACTTGTAATAAATTTGTAATAAAAATAGTTTAACATTATAATATCCGACTTTGATGTGTTTATTATTACCTTTAGCTCTGTGGCTAGTCTGTGTGATATCTGTGTCTGTTGTCCTGATGGTGATAGCTTCTGTTATTGGAGTAGTTTGTATCAAGAAATACAGGTATGTAATAGGGTCTAACCAATACGAATACATGCGAATCTGTATTTATCTAGGTACTAAGTTATGTATTTTATTCGGGCAGTCACATACACACACGCGCACACAGACACGCACAAACAGAGATACACCTAGAGATGTCAAATCATATTTAGCACATATATAGCTGCATTATTTTCCTTGACGCCATAATGTGTATTGCTTAATATAAATAACAAATTTTGTTTCAATTGCATTTCAGAATAAAACATGATCCCCGGATGTCGCTGACACTGAAAAGAGTTCCAGGTCAAGGTCATTATGATTTGGATCCTAACATAGAAATGGCCTCCATGCTTTATCTTCCTTATAAATTATCTCAAGAAGAAGACCAACAACAGGGAACTCTGTCTGATCCACACAGACCTACTTCTTACCTCATCCCACAAGATCAAGTAGTCAATGAACTAACTCCAATTCGAATATGGGAACGTCCTCTACCGGATATCCCTGACAAGCCACTAACTTCTAATACAGTCGCCCCTAGTACAACGGTCAGATCTGGTCGTACTCCCGGTGATGGTGATGAAGCTGTCGGAGACTTCAATCCCCACGATACTGGTACAACAAGAAATTATAAAGGTGTTCCTCAAAGTTGCGCGTCAGAAAGGGAAATGGAATGTCCCACGCTAACTTTTACAGGACAAAGTTGCTAAAATGTGATTGGAATTTAATGTCATATATTAATATTTGATGTTGTCTTTATTTAACAACAGTGTAAATGTCTGTCATTAGAACGTGCTTTATAGCTTTTATTAATGGTTTAATTAAGTAATCTCATGTTGAATCTGAGTAATAAATAATCATATAATGTAATTATATTATTGTATTATTATGATAACTCTATGGAGTTATCTTTCTGCTGATGCCTTTTTAAATAGGTAAAGTTTAAAAACTGATAACTAATCATTTTTTGACATCTTTGTAAAGTATGTAAAGTGTGTTTTTCGTCACATTGTTCAGTTTGTTGAGCTCTAATAAGCTTAGTATGGTGTTTTATTGCTAAGAGTAATTATTTATCTGATTAATGTCCTCTTTATATAAACACGAATGAGTCAATATAAATGTGTCGTCATAGGGAGATTATGCAAGTCATTGAGGAAGTGAGTGCGTGGATAAGTGATTACTAACACATGCATACACACGTTTTGTTGAAATGGTTAAGAGGTTGATAGACGTTAGCGTTAACAGAAGAAACCAATAATAATTATAATTTAATCCAATTAATTCAATTTATCATCAGTTAAGCTTGGGATGGAAAATCCCCCAAATACCTAAACCGTTATTCTTGTTTAAGAAGAGATTGCTTAGATTATTTAGAGTATTGAATTATCATACATTGTTGTTTTTCAATATTTTTTTGAAGATTCGACTTAATTAAATATATACTTTTATATTTAGCAATTTTATTATACTCATTATAACAATACAATAAGGCATATTTCCTTTATTGGTAAATACTGACTTCAGGTCAGCTGTAATTCATTGAGTGCATGGTATTGCAGGAAGTTGCAGAAATCATTCAGCTTCATTAGTTATAAAATTATACATTGCTGTAGAGAGCTTTAAAACAATACCTTTAATTTATTTTTTATTGTCTATGTGATTAACCAAAACTTGATAATATTGAAAACAGATGAACGGTTACAGGACTAAACATATAATACATCAAAATATCAGTAAAGGAAGTCATATCGGGATCTAACGTTTTATTATTATTTAAAAATATTATTGAAAACAAATTAGTAAATAACATCCGAATGTTTTGACAATCTTTCTAAGACGATCGGGTAAGAAATAGATTATGTCCTTCTGACTGATGGGGCATATTATAGTGGGGAGGGGATAATGTAATTGGCAGTAGCCTGTTATGATACTTCCATTTAAAATAATATAAAGTCTCATTTGGATACGCGTACAGAGTTTTAATAGTTTAAATTTCCCGAATAAATCAGTATATTTTCTTCAGTGACAACAAAGCGTCAGATATATTTTGGTCCTTTTTTTACCATGTGAAATAGCATGGTAGACACGGCTTACTTATCTAATGATGCGCTGTTCGAAATTAGATCTAGTTCAGCTACTCATAGGATTAAGGACGATCTGCCGCTACCACCAACTCCCAGGAATGCATATTAATCATAATTAACAATTGTAGTCACATAACTCTCATTAATCCTTTATCTTTCGACATCGACATTGGCTCTCTCATTCAACGAAACACGTGAAATATAGCACCTCTTTTGTGTATTCGAGTATCTTCGAATTTCTACGGTCATATTATAATCCCGACGTGTCATTCGCAGTATCGGAGATCTGCCTGAAATCCGCTGGTCTCGACCATGGGTCAAATAGATCAAGTAGATAGACGCTTTAATTTAGATCCCACCACACCTAACTGCATATACTTAGGGACGCTAAATTAAGCGTGAATGGACGTTCCCTTAGTGATGAACGGAAACGTATGAGTGTTAGCTGTTAGGTTCGAGTAAATCATAGTATTTACTCAGGTTTGAGACGATATTTTGTTCTAGTCCAATAATAATCCATTGTGCAGTATTGCTACTTTGTTTTTATTTTAGTTAAATCACTTCAGTGAGTCCATACTGAGTTAGTGTACATTCTCTTTGGTGAACAAACTGTAATGTTTGTTAACACGCTGAGGCTATATAAAAGGCTTGAATTTTCACTTAGGTTAGAAAAGAACATGGTTCATATAGGTAGGATTTATTCAATTATTCGAACCCAGAATAAAGCTGAAGTCAGCATCTGAGGTGTCGAAATGTTTTATATACAGGTTTCTTTTGGACCACATAACATTACTGTTGAGTGTAAACTGTGGTGTCAAAATAGTTATGATATGTATGTAGCAAGTCACCATTGAACCATACGCACGTGTTGTTTGTTGCGAGCTGTGGTATCAATTGGCATGTTTTTACGTGCTTCCGCTTTTTTGTATGTAGCCTGCATGTAGCTATTTTCCTGTGGGCGTGACATATTTGTCACGTACGAAAGGCGAATTAGCTGGTTCCCACAGGCTGATGAGTAGACCAGACACATGCTTAGGTATACGCATACATCTATCAATATGTGGAGGTATGGAACATTTTATTTTTAGATTAATGTATGTATAGTTGTATTTAGATTTATGGAGGTAGGTTTCGAAGGTTGTTTAGATATGTTGATGCTCTGTGCCTGTTGCCTCTTTATATGTATCCTAAAACACGCACACGCACGCACGCACAAAGGCACGCAAACAAACACATACACAAACACACACACAAACACACAAATATATATATAACCTGGAATTTCAGAATCATTTCTAAGTTCGAGAAAGAATTCATTGAGAATACTGTTGTATGTGGGAGCTTCAATATTCCGTGCTTACTTTAGACTTTAGTTTTAGAATTAATAAAATTATTTTAAAAATATCAAGGCTTAGTTACTGTTCAGCGAATACAGCACAGCCGAACTCTAATTACTAATGAATGCGTCGTATATAATGTTGAAAGTGTCTCATATCATTGGTCCATCAGTTTAAACATTTTGATCAGATATGATAAGCGCTCTCTCTAACTGTCCGATATATCTCAAAGTGATCTATATGAACATGGATCCCTATTAGATAGGTTTTTAAATAACGTAGTTATATTGTGTACATCAATTCACCGTACTCTATTATCATGTTATAAATGCAATACATGATATAAATACATACATACATTTTATGATTATATATATATATATATATATATATATATATATATATATATAATAATAATAATAACTTGTCCATTTTGTGAATCCGGCATACGTTTTGGAGTGAATTATAGAGTTTCAATAATTAGTTTTCCTGCCACGAAATTCTCTTTAAATTAAAATTATAATTAAATTAATACAGTTAGCACAACGAATTGTGAACATTCATCAGTAGGATTCATATGAATTTATCATCCTGATTGGTTGATGTACTGATTAACTGATTGCTGCATTTAAATAAAAATTGTGGGCTCAGTGCACCTTAAGCTGCTTTGCTACAAATCAGAACTCGGGCTTAATCAAACAATAATATTCACCTTTTTCATTTATACAAGTCTAAATATCACCATAATTAAGCACGTTATGATAGTGCAATTAAAATTCCCGCCCAGCTTTATGCTAAACACGTCAAAGATCGCGGTCATTAGCGGCAAGAATCGACTGCAGTGCTCTGCAGTGATTCCTGGCGCACAAAGCTGCTAATGTCAAATATTCGACTTGACCTAGTTACTTGGGTCAGTTGGTTAGCTTCTTGAATTCGGATGACTGGATAGAAGATTATTTTCATATTTGATGTATTTTCGTTTCTTGATCTTCATAAATAATAAACTGAAACCGGTACGCTTCTGTAATTATGCATCCCTTTAGCTAATTTAAGAAGGATTTATCGACAAATTATAGTAGTTTTATTTCTGTTCGACAGAAAATACACAATACCTTTTGTGAAACAACATGTCTCATTTGTACAATGTAAAAATGTTTCGTAACCGAGTTCTAAGTCAATTTGTTCTATTCTTACTGTAAGCAAATGTTGAAGACCAATTTATTATTTTATGAATACAGAGTAATAAATGGCTTAATTACATCAAATATAGTCTGTTGACTGAAAATACTTTGATGGATGTGAATTTATCGAGTATTTGTTGATGCTTGATTTCTGCATATCGGTTTGGATTAGTGCCAATACTTTAATAATCGAAAGCATAGCCAATAGCCACAACAACAACAATTGAAACAAAAGCAGCAACAACATGATGACGATAATAATAATAACAATAATAAAGGCGATGGATTTGTTTTAATCGTGCATTATACTGTCACGTTATGACTCCAAATTCAAATGTTGCCGCGCCCTGTTGAGATGGCGCGGTCAGTAACGGTGTCAAAGTTCGCGGTCATCAGCGGACGGCCGAGCCCTGACCTAAATTCATAATGAGCTATCGATAGGCCGGTGGCAGCCATTTTGTCAGGTCTATTATAGAATACGGTCTTTGTTGTGTGAAGCTAGAGTTGGTGATAATAAAGCTGTTTTTCGTGGATGTCTTGCCGTTTATTTCACCTAGATTGGAACTCTGGTTGCTGTAATGATCAATGAATGGACTTGCGTCTTCGGTGGGTCGCTTAACAGCAAGAATTTCGGATAATTTGTGAAATTTCTTTGTGGATAATATTGTTTTGTTTTCTAATGAGTGACAGACGAATAATTCAACGTGAATGGAAAACATTATGACGAGTTAATATTGTTCTGTATTAGCGAAGAAGACGTCGTTGTTATTGGATCGATATTGCTAAACGAAGGTCGAAGTTGTTAAATATGGTTTAGGAATAAAATACATTAATGATAACCGCAAAATCATCTATATTTACCCGCTTTTGTCATACTGGAGTGCGTTATGACGGCCGACAATATGGTTATGTTTATATTCTGTGTATTCCTGTATTGGGGAAAAATAAACTCCGGTAAGTTGGTTGTTACTTGTTACCTGTTATGATACTTTAACTCTTCATATTCAAGCATTGCAAGAGAACGATTAAGTTATACGATATTATTAACCTATTACGATTAACATATGACATCTTAGTTATGGAAATAAACAATTCATAATAACATACTTAAATAATCACATGCTATTTAGATGCATGTTTCTTTTGGCTACAGATAAGGTAGAGGTATGTCCACTTTTCGGCGAAGACCTAGAAATAATCTGTCCCAAGAGTGACGTCATCGTGACGTCATCAGCTCGTTACGGGCGCATGGAGAAGACTCGTTGCTTAGAGGTCGACGAGTTCATTGGTTGTGACAATGACGTTTTACTTCTGTTGGATCAATGGTGTTCCGGGCATAATACGTGTAGGAAGGAAATACCGAATCCTGAACTAAGAGCTGCTAATAAAGTCTGCTTACGATACCTTCACATGTATCTAGATGTAGAATATTCTTGTGTGAATGGTGAATAATTATTAATAATATTATTATATATGGCTATTAATAAAATAAATATGTCAAAGCATCAATGGTATTTAAACTAAAGATTTATTTATTAACCAATATCGTTTTCTTTTGCTACGAAAAAGTTCTAGTGAATTCAGGAAAATATTTGTATTTGATGATTAACATTTTTTCCAGTTATCTCTGATCGTAGTTTGATATGTGGCGAAAAGATCATTTTAAAGGAATCTGAAGGATTTGTGTCGAGTTATATTATGAACAAGAAGGACTGTGGCACTAAGACGTCTCCGTGGATTATTAGTGCATTACCTGGTCAGGTAATACACATATCTATTATAGACTTCGGTAGTGCATTCTACAAACAGGTAATTAATCAAACTGACGATTTACCTTTGTATGGATACGTTGAAGATGCCACTGGAAAGACACCGTTCTTTGGCAGCCTAGAGAGGAGGAGATTATTGCATACTTCTAAATCTAACACTGTGAAAATAGAAATTGTACCTGTCACGGAGAGAAGAAATATGGGATTCCTTCTGCATTATAAAAGTAAGTATATAAATGACCACCATAGCCGTTATGAACGATGTCAATAAATATTGCTACACAAAGTCAAATGTTGATATTACAAAACCTAGAGGCGGGATGTCCAGATTTGACGCCACCAGCTCATGCGTGGTACAAGCGTGACGGAGATCAGTCTGTGATTGGCTGTGAGTGGAGCCAGAAGACATGGCATCTATCTTGTGATGGACGTAGTTGGTCTGGAGTGGTCGGCAACTGCTCGGAACCAGGTAAATAGAGGTCAAAATACAACAGTGTGTTGAATATTAGAAAGAAAACTTTGGGATTTCAGTAAAAAACGCAAGATTGTAATCTATTTTACATTGTGTACACTTTTATGCGAAACAAATGTTGTCTGGTTTAATAAAACATCCATGTTTTCTTTACCTAGTGACCCTTATACCTCTCAAAGAAAAGGCTGAAGTTGAAAATGGACCAAGTATGTTTTATTTAAGTTCATGGACATTTCTTTGAGTAATATTTAAGATCAAATGATTTATTTGCTAGATTTGGCTTCAAAGTCTATACAGATATAGTTGGTTGTTGATAAAGACGAAAACATGTTATCATTTCAGCTTTGTGGTTGGTGTCTCTAGTTTCTGTGGCTGTAGTTGTTATTGTTATAGTGTGTGTTACTGGAATAGTGTGCATTAAGAAATACAGGTAACAATTAACACTGTTTAGAATGTAAAAGCGTTTCATTAATGAATTTAGCCAAACGTCAAATATACGTAAATGGTTTGTATTAAAACAGTTTTTTTTTGTCTGACGACAGGATTAAGCAGGATGTCCAGAAGTCGATGACGCTCCAGAAATTGCCCTGTCAAGGCCATTACGATTTGGATCCTAACATAGAGATGGCGTCCATGCTCTACCTTCCTTATAAATTAAGTGAGGAATCGCCATCGCTACAGCAACAGGAACAGCAGCAACAACAAGGTACTCCATCCGATCCACACAGACCTACTTCTTATCTGATCCCGCAAGATCAAGTAGTCAATGAACTGACACCTATCCGGATTTGGGAACGCCCTCTGCCAGATCTCCCTGATAAGCCTCTGGCCGATAGTACACTTTGTAGATATCCTATGAACAAACACGGTCGTACTCCAGGTGATGGTGATGAAGCAATTGGTAATGTCAAGATACAGGAAGATGACGCATTCTAGCTTAATAGTGTAATGGTAGTAACGTTACTACATCGTATCTACACGTTGCTGATAATGTAAGTTTAATAGTGTAACAGTAATAATGTTGCTACATCGTGTCTACATGTGGCTGATAATGTAAGTTTAATAGTGTAACAGTGGTAATGTTACTACATCGTGTTTACATGTTGCTGATAGCGAGAGTGATACTTGGAGAGAACAAAGCGACATGATTGACTTGATGCGTACATCTTGTTTGCGATAAACACAGTGTAAACAGGTAATTGATGCTATGTCGTTGTATAGGTGTAGTTAAGCGACGTAATAGGGTGTTTGATGCACTAGTAGATAAAATACCAAATCTTATATTATTATCTAAACACCTATGATAAGTTCGATCTTTGTAGATGGTCTAAATTTTAATGCATTTTTTATAAATGTATTTTCCTTAACGAACTCAGTATTTGCACCAATGCTGATTTTCTAAATTTAATAATTGATTGGAACATATACCATCGGCAATGATTAATCTCACAGTCTCATATCAACAAATATATCCTTTTGTGGGGCTTTCAACTTTTAAGACGAAGGCACTCTACCATTACATTACAATCCACTATTGACAAATTTACAGTAGAGCTATGTGGAATATCATGCTATACGCATGACATGCCATTTAATTCTGTTCAATTTAATACTATCTGCAGATAGACTCTATGTGTTTAGGGGACAAACTGCAGTTATGATTATTTTTAAATACCATTTAAAAAAAAACTTGTTGTCATATATTGACCGATACATTACAACGATGTTGCAGTTTCGCACAATCCAAAACAGTCGCACTTATCTAATCAATGAGTTATTGATGAGTGAACGAACTACTAAAAAGAAACTAATCCTTACATTTTACTCACGTACTCAGCCTCCGATCTGATCACTCTATGTTGTAGATACGAGGAGAGCAATTGTAAAAGGAACCTTATTTAATAGATCAATGTTTAATCAAGTCGGAATTTTGTTGCGTGGGGAAAAAATAGAACATTGAAGAAAGTTGATGAGAATGTTGAGGTCTTTGAAATGAAGCTACACTAACCATCTCTGTGAGCGACAACGACGTTTAGTAGAATCCAAAATACAAAATGTTTCGTTAGGATGCGTTGAGGATTATTGTTTACATCACATGCTCCACGCTTTAGCGAAACGTTTTTTTTCCACATAATCTCATGGAGACACACTTACTTCATCCGGATTGTCGCCGACGATCATTTCTGTATTTGTTTGAAACGAAATTAAAAACTGTAATTTAAAGGTGGAGACTTAGATGATGATCGATGTTTTACGGCTACTTGTGTTCACATGGTAGGCTAAATGGGCCGAAAGACCTCCAAAGGTAATGAAGCGAAGTGAAAGATGAAACAACCTTCAGATATGTCCACGAGATTCGAACACGGGTGGTAGTGATCTGTGGTCCAATGCGCTAGCAACTAGACCACGGAGGCGCCCATGTGAAGGCTTAGAAGTAGAGTTTGGATGAAAAGTTATTTGTTTATCAAATCCCAACTGCATTCAGTAAACAGAGGGTCACAACCTAACCATTGGTAATTCTTATGTTGACTTGAATGTGACTGTCTTTCATTCCTATAGAAATCCGAAATATCTTAATCATGGCTGATAGGAAATCTTCATATGTAAATGTAAAAACACATTTAGAACAAGAGAATTCATTAAAATTGGCGATACCTTTCCCAAGAATATAACTATTCCATAGCATTTTGAATGCTTACCTTCTTTTACAATAACAGTCAATGGCATTGTTTTGGTCTGTCACTGAATCTAGAGATACACACATGTAGGTGGCTATTAATACATATGGGATCATATACCTTACTAGAAACAGAATGAAAACAATTAACTATTTGTTCAATGTCAAACCTTTGAGCAAACAGACCTCGTTTAATTAATTTATTTATGAATTCAATATGTCCAATTCTGGCAAAAATGATAATAGTTTTTCAAGGATTTGTATTGCTGTACGAGTCACTGCAATTCACGCCGACGCCGATCCATTTTAAGGAGGAAACACAGGTGCGCAAGCATTTACACTTACACCTCCAACAGACACGTACTTGAATATGCAATGTTGCTAAATCAAACATTCACAGTTAATGGAGAACTATTGGTGTTTTAAATTGGACAGATTATCTTACGTTCATGGTGATGGACCTTATTATATGAACATTATTAAGATACTCGTATGGCCGATTGAGTGGATTATTCTGACATAATTCTCCAGGTTTAGGTTCGTATCTGTGATTGTGGGATATTTCTCAAGGAAGTCGTCTTTTGGCCATATGACTGAAGTTTTATCAGCCTCAATGATTTTTAAAAAAATATATATATATATATATATATATATATATATATAAGGCGCTATATAAAATACTATATATATATATATATATATATATATATATATATATATATATATACTTTATTTCATACAATATACATACATAGCATACGGTACAATAATTTATATGTAATAAATGATAGGTGCATTAAAGTTGAATGAGTGTTACAACATTATAAACACAAAGTTACTTAATGTGATATAACACTCTCTTGCTCAGTTAATTGATACTACTACTACTGACTATTTGATAATGTGTCCTTATTAGCAGTGGATATTCAAATGGACAGTATGTTTAATCACTATATGAGACCATTAATAAATATATATAGTGAATGCCGATAAAGCTTAATTCTGAAGTCTCTTCTAATATTCAAGTAAATAAGATATAATGTATGGAATTAGTTGAAAAAAGGAGTTTTCGACAATTTTATTCTAGAAATAATTAAACAAATCATCAAATATCATGTAAAACACAGACACAACCCAAATCATTTGATTTGTTTCGCATAAAATAGGAAAATGTAAAACCTGAATTATAAGAGTATCTACTTTCATATTTTCCATGCAATTAACTGATATATATTTCATATCGGTGTTTGAAGTTTTAGAACAGCACCACAGAGTCAACTACAATTCCATCGCGGTACGAATATTAACAACATCATATGGACTCAAAACGGAAGAGTCACGAGTTCGAGGCTCCGGAGCTGAACTGCTGTCACGTGACGGCTGGTTCACTCATCGAGAAATGGGAACCTGACAGGACGTGATGACTATCATCGGCCTGAATAATGCTTTGAGCTTATAATGCGTTGTATGCTCCCTTAAGAGTTGAGGTCTGCGCTGCATTGTAACAAGTCTGAGTGAAGGCTAAAATACGGCAAAAACGGCTTTGAGCTGCTATCTAACTGGATAGAGCGCTATATAAATGTGACTTATTATAATTTTTATTATTATTATTATTATTAATACAAGCTAGGTTTTCTCCAGAATGTTTTCAAATCGATTGATACTTTATAAAATCAACATTAAGTACCGTTCGATGTACATGTGAATCACGAGATAGGATAATTGGTGCATTAACATAATTATCTTGTGTTGCATTGATTCGCTTTGGATAAAAACTTTTTTTACGATAATAGTCGATAAATGACCTTTCCTCGATCGGTTCTTAACGTGAAGGATATATTAGAAAGGATATATCGATAGAAGGACAACAACAACTGACTACCGATTATATAGACAAGGAAATGGATACCGAGTGCCGTTCGTTTCTGAATAAACACTCGAGTAAATTATTTTATTGTGTTGATCAAGAAATGAATAATAAACACAGAACATCAGCTGAAATACCATGAGTATTCATCGTATGAGTGCCAATGTTAATATAATCGATCAGGCACTTATATACTATAAACACTTCGTATATATAATTTATTTCCGCATCATGAATGACATAAAACTGTTATAAAATGTTTTGGGTGGATATATACAAATGTGGATATTGAGATTGCGTATGTAAAAAGAGCATTACTTCTTAGAAGCAGCATTAGATATTGACCCAATTAAGACAGTTTTATATCATTCCGGATTGGTAGTAAGGATATGTTTTCAATAGCTACGGTTTAATAATGTTCGTAATCTGTATCTCAGCGATATGATCCTAAAGTATGTACGAGTTAGGGCGCTGCGGTCTGATTCCTATTCACTTTTGACGATACTAAAAAGCCATACCGCAATGTACGGAAATAAATCTTTCCCAGCATCAGTTCCCATGCTGTGGAACAAGTTGCTAAACCGTATTAAACTTGCAAGAAGTAAAGACATATTTTGTAAGGCTCTAAAAACCCACTCATGTAAATTAGCATATTTATAATATTTAAACCAGTTTATTATGTATGAACTGTGTTTGTGCTATATGAGCTCAGAATATGTTTTAGCTATGTTTTCAATGTAAAACGCCTTTCAAGTTGAATCAGGCGCTATATAAAATACTCTTACTTATTATTATTATTATTATTATTATTATTATTATTATTATTATTAATATTATTATTATTAGTATTAAAGAATAACCAACATAGTTGCAAGCTTCATGCGATTTATATATGTTTCGAATTCCTTACATTAAAAAATGTTTCTAAGAAGTTTTGTTTCTTCTTAATATCATTGACTTTTTTAAATTCACGTTTCTGGAATTCTGAAAATAGTTGTTAAAGTGTTCCTGTCTGATTTATTAATTTCTGGTTCTGTCGACAGTTAATGAAGTCTTACCTATTTAACCATAGGAAATATTATAACTATAGAAATATCTACCTTGTATAAACATATATCACAATCGTTTATATCATAGAACTTTGAATTAAGTCTAAACGTATAAAGCATCAATTGTTTTCATCTGCAAACAGTCATAAAAAGTAAATTCATAAGTTGAATCAATCATGAATTTCAAAAGCCAACAATTGTCAAATTATTTAGGTTAATAGGCAACTGACTCGGTATATGATAGGATACTGTAATTTCGAGTATACGTTCATTAAATATTCATCAATACCGGTGCGAACTAGTCCTTGAACGGATTTCTTGTAGTGCGGCCGTGTAATTTGTACCTGTTAGAAAATAAACTTCATTATGATTTTGTTATCAACTACATTAATCCAGAACAAAATGCATTTATATCTTAATTAACAAAAATGATATTGATCAATCTGCAGTAAGATGATTGTCTATTGCTAAAGTAATAATGAAATAAGAAAATGCAATGGATTTGTATTTTGATTTATTACACATAAGCTACTAATAATAAAATACTATTTTCAGCATTTAAATACTAATATATATATATATATATATATATATATATATATATATATATATATATATATTTATTTATACATACAAACATAACATACATAACATACACACATGCACACATACATATGCTCACACACATACACACACACACATACACACACACACACACACACCATCACACTAACATACACACAGACACACACGGATGAATTTGTACAATCTCTTATACAAAAAACCCCGAAGATTAACACAGAAACTAAATAACAATATCGAGTAACATAAGTAACTCCGCATTCTCAACCCCCCCCCTCCCACTGCCACCTCGGCTGGTCTATCCTTTCGACATTTCATCTTCGTCCTTCTGCATCGAGTCGAAGTCAAGAGTCCTGTCTGTAGATCTAGTTCCGCTGGACGTGTTCATTTTGGACGATCCGAGCGACTTCCGCCCGCCGCAGCGCCACATGTCGAGGAACGTCTTCCGGAACGAGGCCGAGCTGAAGCAGTAGAGGAGGAAGTTGCAGCTGTAGTTGCAGATGACAGTGATGACGGTCACCCCGCATATGATGTCGGCCACCTTGTTGTTGATGATGTGGATCTTAAAGTCCTTCAGCACGATGACGGCGATGTTGTTCGGGATGGTGAACGAGCCGTAGAAGATGGTCACCGTCAGGCACATCTTGGTCAGCCACCGGGTCTCGGCCAGCCGCTCGGCGTCCTGTTTGCCGCCGAGCGTCAGCCGCTTCTTGATCTGGCGGGCGATGATCGTGTTCAGCGTGCAGAGAACGATCGTCGGCAGAATGGACCAGGATAGGAGGCAGGTGGAAAACCGGCCCCAGCGGCTATACCAGTTCGGCGCCGAGCGTATGCTGTTGCAGATCAGCGAGTCGTCCTTGACGTAGAACAGCGTCGGCAGGTAGATGAAGTAGGAGAAGAAGAAGATGAGCACGACGGTGATCATCGAGCGCCTTTTCGTCAGAAAGGTGCGCGCCTTCAGCGGATAGCACACCGCTATCATCCGGTCGACAGTGATCGCCACGATGATCCAGGTGCTGGTGCTGAACGATCCGGAGATGAAGAGGTGCAGCCAGCTGCAGCTGACGGAAAACGGCAGCTGCATCGTCCTCTGTAGCCAGACGAAGTTCACCTTGATGATGTTGGCCATGTCGGCCAGAGCCAACGCGGATAGGTAGATCGACGTGACCCGCTTCCTCATCGTCGCCCCCATCATCGTGATGATGGAGAGGATGTTGGTCAACAAGCCGAAGGCCGTCAGCGGCGGCCCGGCGTATGTCATCATCCGGTGGAAGTACGTCATCAAAACCAACCTTTTGTAGGTTATTAAGTCATAACCTCCGACGGAGGTTAGATTGGTCGAGGAGGATATGTTCTGCTCCATCTTCATCTGTGGAAAAGATAATGATCAGGCCGAGGGTAAGTTCTCGATATCATATGATTGAGTATTCTGTTGCCAGGCTACAGGACCGTATTAAGCCATGGCCTGGCCCTTAGGTGTTTTAGGTACTTCGAGCGCCTCTCCGGTACTTTAACCTTACACCCCCTACAACTGACAGCCTGACTCTGGGTTGGTAGATGCTAGGCCGCAATACATAACATCGTATCCATTTTCATGATCTCCTGAGTATCGCTACAACAAAGAAGTGCCTTTAACCATAGGAGTCCAAGGGCGTGGGTATCTGCCTCAACGAAAACAACAACTTACGAGCTCCTAGTGCCTGCGGGACCCGTAGGCTTCAGCCTAGTCAGCCTTATTGTTAATTCGACCCTGTCAGCCTAGGTGTAAAGTTTGTCCGATTCACTCGAAAAACCAACAACTTGTTATTAAATAGTGTGTATGTAATAGTGCCAAATGGTTATGATCAGCTTTCTTAAGTCTTCAAAATTCCAGTATGTTGCCTGTTGTTTTTCCTCTGCGATATTTTTCTTCTATACATGTCATTATTCAATTTAATTGCCGTGAAATAGGAAGAAATGCATTCAGTAAAATACAAATTTCCATCACTTGATATGTTAGTGGAGTATATATTGAGCCTATTTTTATGTAACAATCACATATTTTTTAGAATCACATATTTATTTCCGCTTTCTTTTATAATCCTTATTGCAATGCAATAAGGCATCACCACATTGTGTTAAATCCCTAAAGACACCAGCATTACAGATGGGTGCATCTTCGATTACCCCTAATGGGTCAGTAAAAAATCTAGGGGTTATTTTTGACCAATGTATTAACATGCATGAACATGTCACATCAGTATGCGAGCTGCCTACTACCATCTTAAGAACATCCACTGTTTAAAAGCATTCTTGACACAAGAATCACTTTTAACTGTAGTTCATGCCTTTGTTACATCTCGTATAGACTATTGTAACTCCCTGTTATATGGCATATCTGATTATAACATTAATCGCCTTCAGCGAATTCAGAATAGTGCAGCTCGCATTGTAACAAATACTAGAAAATATCATATTACCCCAATTCTTCAAAAACTACATTGGCTACCTGTTAGACAGCGTATCCATTTTAAGATTCTGTTAATAACTTATAAATCTATTAATGATATGGCACCAGAATACCTGTGTGAACTGGTTTCCATTAGAAAGTCATCCCGAAAACTCAGGTCATCCAGTCAGATACTATTGCAGGTGCCAGTGTCTCGGGCTCAAGTCATATGGTGATTGTGCGTTTAGTGTTGCAGCCCCCAATTTGTGGAATAAGTTGCCGGCAAATATTAGAAATTCGTCGTCTCTTGGGAAATTTTAAGTCTCTTCTAAAAACACACCTATTTAAGGTCGCTTTCACAGATAAATAATTATTATCTTTTAAATCATTACAGGGTTTTTACAGACATTATTTGGGGTATTATTAAATTACATATTATTTGTACAGCGCCTTTGAATGGCTCCTGCTAGTAAGGGCGCTTTATTAAATATACATTATTATTATTATTATAATGCAACTGCAACAATCAAGTTTACCAGAAACAGGGCCTTATAATATCGGGTATATGGTTCTCCGTTATTTGTGTTTATTACTCTTTTGAGTCTTGAATTAGCTGTCTTGTATGCCAATAAGCGGATGCAGTTGCACATTCCTGCTTTGAATCAAAAAGTAAAAGGGCCCAAAGGTTTATAATAGGTAGTTTAATGTGCCAGAAAGTCAACGAAATACGGCACAAAGTTAAGAATCGCTTAATTGCCCGTGATAATAAAGATACAAAAATAATCCTGCGTTGAACACATCTAAATTTCTGCGCATATGCATGGCTTTAAGCCATTCTGATATGAATTGCTTAATTAAAAAAAACAAGTAGGGAAAGTCCAAATATCTTGAAATATATTAATGATGCTGGAGGTGGTGATTCGTGTAGTTAAAAGTTACTAACCTTTTCGTTTTCTTGTTGACACAAATCGAGTCGTCCTTTGACTTATTACTTTACTGAGAGGTTCAACTGCTAACCATCCACATAAGCGAATGGTGGCGGATCCTTAGTGAGTGTTTATATAACCGGAGGATCTGATCAATGTTTTTATAAGAGTTACATAACAGTGAACAGGAATAAAACATTACATGGAAACATCATGTAGCAGGTATAAATTGATAAGTATCGCTTGTAGATATGTTGTAAATTAAGGTATTTAGCTATATCAGGTATTTACAAAACTGATTATATGATAAACACACGGAATGATTTACCAGTGTCTATCATTAGGTGTCATATCCCGGTGGAGTAGGCCTGGTTCATCTCATACCCGGATAGACGAAGGATTTAAGTTTCCTCGTTTGTCCTCAGCCAGAAACATTAGCCGTTGTTGTTTATCATCGTCTTGTATATGGTAGTATATCTTACTAATTCGGTAGCAATTTGTTAATCAAGATTTAGTGAACAGCAACAAAGAAGATAATTTTACTTCATTATTCTACATCATGTTATAATTGGTAATTTAGCCAGGTGATGGTATAGGGCGTGGTTACTAGTTGTGCTATAGCTTGCCCCTAAACTATCTGAGGGGTATTTCAGTGATCGTATTCTCCTTACATATCGTTGTTTTCTCAAGTATACAAAAATTGCTGTGTTGACAAAAAGACGTCACACTTACTATCTTGTTAGTATTCGACAAACAGCGCTAGTACTCATAAGTGTGAGTATTATTTAGAGCGTGATTAAATTGGACTTCATATTGTCATCACCTTCAAAATAAAAAATATCCCCCCCGCCCGTACAGTTTGTATGCTTGTAAAGTTATTTCAAAAACATGAATGGGCTATTATCTCAACAGGAGATTGATTAAGACTTTTGTTTCTCATGTGAACAAACCTTTACATGGAAAGCTAATTTTGACGAAAGGTTAATCGGCCGATAATGTCTACCTACAAAATTAACTGATTTCAGAAAATTCCAACCTCGATATTCTTTACTTCCGCCACTGTCATCGTCCGTAATCGCAGCACTGTGTGTGTGTGTGTGTGTGCATGTGTGTGTATGTTTGTGTGTGTTTGTCTGTGTGTGCATAAAGTATCGTATACACAAGTCACAACTACATTAACCATATAGATATAAACATCGGATTGTCACAGCAACAGGCTTCATAATCATTATTTATTTTTATCATACGCAATGTTAAAGTGTAGCATTCAGTTAATTATAATTAAAACCATACAAGTCGCATTTTGTTTTCTATTAATTAAAGACAATTGCTTTTTATCTTACGAATAAATATACTTCTTATGAGCGTAAAAATCAATTACTAATTCAGTAACTAGTAAAGGTATTTCTATATTATGTAACTTCCAGATAAAAAAATAATATTCAGCTTATTTAAGATATCGTTTTCGGGTTTTGTAGCCACATAATTATATTGCTTTATAATTATGCCATCTAGACCTATCAATGGCTACATGTCTTCTATTCCTCCATATAGCCGTTCCTAGTTGTATTGGTTCTATTTCTCCATGTTGGCTTTAGCCGACCAACTTTCCACGTCCTTTCCAATGTACCCGATTCAGTTTTATAATTATTTCTCTACATTTATACATATGTTCGTTTTATTTTTATGATCTTTGTATTATCTTTGTTTGTAATTAGCTTTGACTATCTAATTTGTAAGAATTATATTCGAAGACATCAAGTTTCTTGTTATTTCTTTTGCTTACGTTCCATATGTCGCATACATATAACAACACTGGTCCAATTAATATATATATATATATATATAAAAATTCAATTGCTGATATAGTATTTTAATATTTTCTTCTAATCAACCTTTTCGTATTAATTATCTTAGATATAATTATGTGTACATTATAAATAGCATGACTTAAAGTTAAATTGTTAATAATTATGTCTGTCATATACTGCACAGTGTACACATATTAAATTCGTAATTTATGAAGAATGTATAGACATGATTGAAGCTAGGTCGAGCTATTCTCTATATTTGATTTAAGAAATTGGCGTTTTGTCTTTCAGGATTTGTCTATTAGAACTGTGCCGAAAAGCCTTATATTAATTAGTATATCTATCGATCACGTTTTTAAATATCACTCAGGCCCTTACTTGTATCATCATTACGAAAAACGGGATAACATTTAATCACCAATTGAAGTTTGTATTGCAGGCATCAGTATTTAGTTTAATATTAATGTGCTTAAACCGAACATCGATAAGAAAATATTCATAATGCATTGATTCAAAAAGTGTGAGAAGAAAAATGAGAATGTGTACAGGAGGATTAAGTTATTTAAATCAAAGTCCTGCTATTATGAAATAGAGAACATAAAGTTTATTCGTAATAACATAGATGATGCAACACGTTAGACTCTGTACAGAGCCCTTAGGATACCTTGATTAAATTATAGCAACTAATTCTTATATACTACCCCACTCTATAGGAGACAATTATAAAGGAAAAATATGTAAAACTATTGGATGAACTCGTCACGATTTAGAACAAGGACATATTAAACAACTAGTTCATGGGCTGGGTATCTCACATATTGATTGTTGCAATGGCTTCCTGAATGGGTTGTCAATGGCAGTAATTGAGATATTACAACCTATTCAAAATGCATGCGCTCCTACTACACTGATTTGATCCAAACTGGACCATGTCACGCTCATTGCCTCGCAGCCGCACTGACTTCCTGTAAAGCGCCACACCTCCATATTTATCAGCACTTCTATGTATTTTACAGCACGCAGTCTATGATCTTCTGATCACATACTTATTAAATATCCCACTTCCCGGCTAACGATCCTTATCTTGTGCAGGTCGAAAAGCATAGAATCAACTGCCATTTGCAGTTCATCAACGTATTAATGGCGATCAGTTTAAAATTGCACTCAAGACACATGTTTTTACTGATTATTTTATTTTATACTGATTCTTATAATAGAGTATATAATTCTATTTATCTATATATGTATTTTAAGACTAATAATTGTAATGCTCCCAAGAATAATTCTTTCGACGGGGCACTCTATAAGAACTATATTATTAACATCAGCCTTTTGAGAATGCTTTAACTAGCCACCCAGCAATGTACGGAGAGTAAACTTTTTCCGAACAATAGCTATCAGAATGGAAAAGGTTTCCCGAATATATGAATCTTTCAGTGAGTCAGATACTATCTTATAAAGATCTTAAACCCATTTAATAAATAAGACTATTTATAATAATTACAAAGAATAGGGGTTCTCTGAATGTACGTAAAATAATTGTGCTATGTAAGACAGAACGCATTACAGGGTGAAGCTCCTTAGAACAACGCACCTTGATGAACGTTCCATATAACATCATATTATTATTATTTAATTTTTATTATTATTATTATTAGTGTTGTTGTTGTTGTTGCCTTTTACACCATATTAAAGTAAATGCGTAATTTTCAGGTGTTCATAGACAGATGAAGATAACGGATTAATCGCAGCATCGGAAATCTTGCTGACAAAAATAAACACAATTTTCATGCTGGTGTTTAGGTAGAGTCCATTAATACACGTGTTAAGAAAGGGGTCATTAAAAACTAGTCCTTACGAGATGGTCAACCATATCCTTACCTAAATATTAACGTTTATCACCGTTTATATAAAGCTTCCAAATAAGAGGTCATTTTCGAGTGTTATAATTATAAATTATGGAATGATTTCTCTTTCGTATTCTAGAAAGCTATGGGTGACAATAACGACAAACGGTGAAACACGCCATGAAAAGGCTGGCGGTTTGTTCAATACGTATTCTATGGGGCTAATATTGATTAAATAAAAGTCTTAATATTATACACGTGCATATGGCGCTAACTATCACATGTATATTTTATCATCCTGGGTCCGTTTTCGATACAGTTTCAGCAAGATATCAGCAATAGGATGTTATGTGTTTCTGGATGGTAATAGGCCGCTCAGCATACTGATGTTACATGTTTATTTTAGCAATGTATTTGTTAAAACTACCCCCCCTCTCCGCCGAGTTCCTTGTGTTCCATTAGGAATGAACCAGGATTAAGCAATTTATAATTCTGATATGTTTAAAAAAATTGAGTTTGAAGTCATCTGTAGAGGATTATCAGCATTACAGTCCAAAATTTCCCAATGAAGTCGAGACATTTAACTAAATGTCAGGATGCAGTGAACAGATATTGTCTGGAAACCTTGTTCCAAAGATGATTGAAACAATTCACATACTTTATTTGATTGATCAACTATGTCTTTTAATTGAAATGAAAGTACATTATCGTCAACTTTATCAAATATAGCAGACAAGTCTAGAAGCCCAAGTTATATTAGTATACCTTGATCAAGCTGACTTTATAAATATGTTTTTATCCAAATCAAGACAATATTAATGCTATCAAAGGTATTGATTAATATATATTTTCAATCATTCACAAGTCATTAAGGCCTGGGCCAACAGCAAAGAAACTATTAGATAACTTGTTCAGCAACTGTCTGATATCAGTCTCTAAGAGGCTTAAATATATACATTTTAGATATTCCGGATTCCACGTTTAAAGGGGCATCATTGTGATAATGTGTTGGTTCAATATCTTTTGAGACAGGAAATTATTAAAACACTTGCTTGCTTTGATTTTTATATCGCTATATTTTGCACAGGGAAAGGCATTTGTAACTTCAATTTTACTACCCTTGAAAATTTCATAATGAATACATCAATCGAGTTTGATCCAAGGTAATCATGGTGACTTCTGTGTCTCTTTCCAGCCTGTATATAGTTAATGTACAGTGAAAGTAATACTTCAGATATAAACTGAAAATGTTATGGGTACTCCTTAAAGAAAATGTATTGATATGAAAAGATATAATGACAACCTTGTAATCTTCTGATACGATTATATCAAAAGAAACAATGTAATCTATTTGTATTGCTCAAAATGTTGTTATGATTAGAATGTCCTACATCATTGTCACACAAGACTATATGATCTCTTGATCAGAGAGAAAATCATGACTCTATGGCATTTCTTGTGATATTATGAGATTCGGATCTATGGTTCCATGGCCTAGAGCATGGGACTCTTTCCCCCCTCGTCATGTGGAGCGAAAGGTCAGATGATCGAATCCCGGTCTTGGCTAATAACGTAGAAGGAGTTCTTAATACAACCACGCAACTGTCAAGGTTTTCTCCGCAGAATATGCGACATAGTGTAAGGTTAGAATTAGTCCTCGTGGTGAAGCAGTAAATTAAAGACCATATGTGTCATTTGAGGTAGCCACCCAGGGAAAAAACTTTCCATTATTATTATTACTATTATTACTATTATTATTATTATTATTATTATTGTTATTATTACTATTTTTATTATTATTGTTATTATTATTATTATTATTATCAGTATATGCAAAAGGGTTCGAAATTTCTGTATTCTTTCTGCCTAGCGTTTGTCTGATAGATATTGGCTCTTTTTATATGCCTATAGAGCCAGCTGCATGAATGATCTAAGTTAACGTACAAATCGCTCACTTTGAAGTATCCTATGATAGATTTTAGTATACCCATATATAAATAAATAGCTTTATACCAATACATCCAGTTCGCCTATATGCTGTACACACATACAGAAAAATGGAACAGATATTTATGCCACATTTAAACCATTTGAGAGAGTGAATGGGTATAAGCGAATAAATGAATGAGCGAGTGTGAAAATAAAAGCATGAATTGAATTACTCAGTTAGACAGTAAACTAGAGCATCCATAGTGATTGGAGATATACTCAGTTAGAACATAAACGTATGATATGGATAAGTGAGATTCGTTATTTCCTTCTACGAAGGCTATTTAATAAGTTAGATGATCGTGGTTAATCAACTCCTTACTCGTGCACATATATTGGCTAATTAAGGCACATTTGTAAACATGGCTTCACCGTGGGGCTTCCAAAATGGAACCAAACAGAACACTGCTTCATGCGGTATACAAATATTCAACCTATATTAAAACAATGCTAAAACCTACACGAAACTATTCTTTGCGGGTATAATTTCCTTATGGTGTTGCTGCTCGACCTTACATGTGAGATGTGTCTCGCTTCAAAGTTAGGCAAATATTCATTATTCATTCCTTATAAGGTTAATAAAAAACACAGATTTAATATGTTTCTGTGAGATATAAGCCAGAACCAACCAGATGATAAAGCCATGGGTAGCGCCTAATGTGTCCAAGTTTACTATACAAGTCTTGTTCTTAATTAACCAATGAGCCATAATTATATTTAATATTCGGTTTCGATAATGTCAGAAAACAATAAACTTCGCCTGCATGGAACTTTATTCATATAAGGTTATGTATGAAATTTTTTAATAATCATCAGCCGCTTATAAGGAGGTTGGTTTTTTGTGATACAAGAATAAGTAAATGATTCACGTGGAGGCTGAAGAAAGATGAAATATGTTAGCTCTAAGAGGACAAACTATTTGTATGTATTGATGACGCCTTGGATGCTGAAATGTATTTTTAAACTGGGTTAATTTACGGAATTACGTAATCAATTACATGAAAAAACAACCATTTTGTATGATCCACTGAGCAGAACAGAAAGGAATCAATTATTGTTAACTAGTATAGACATTGATATACCATGTGTTTAATTATTGCCAGGTTATAATCGCCTTTATGTACATAATATATTCTATACATAGAGGTATAATGTTTTTCATTTCCGGATTTTCGTGTATTACTTTATGATTATTATTATTATTATTATTATTATTATTATTATTATTATTATTATTATTATTATTACATTCTTGTTAATATGAGTTAAATTTGAGTTAAATATGAGATGATGATTATTATTATTATTATTATTATTATTATTATTATTATTATTATTGTATGTGTGTGTGTGTGTGTTTGTGTGTGTTTGTGTGTGTGTGTGTTTGTGCGTGTGTGTGCGGGTGTGTGCTGGCCTGTGTGTACCTGAGCATAAACTTAAAAACCTCCATATGCACACATCTACCGACCTAAATACATGTCTGGTCTACTCATCAGCCAGACGGACACAGCTACGATCTGCGAGAGTATGGAGGTATTTGGCAGTTATATACAAATGTAGAGCATAAAGCAGACACTTTTTAGTGCCAAAGTAGAAGTTTCATTTTTCGTCATTCCATTCGTATTCAAGCCAACACATAGTTATGCGTTTTCACTGTAAGAAGGATAAACATTAGTAATATTATTGGACTCTTGTTAGCTGATTTTCTATTACAGTGACAAATACTCGAAAATATGATCACATGACCCAATTGCTCAAAAACTACATGGACCACCTGTTAGACAGCGTATCCATTTCACGATTTTATTAATAACTTATAAATCTATTAATGATATATGGTGCCAGAATACCTGTGTGAACTGGTGTCCATTAGAAAGTCATCACGAAAACTCAGGTCATCCAGTCAGACATTATTGCAGGTTCCAGTGTCTCGGCTCAAGTCGTATGGTGATTGTGCGTTTAGTGTTATTGTAGCCCACACGTTATGGAATAGTTTGCGGCAGATATTATAAATGCGTCATCTCTTGAACATTTTAAATCTGTTCTAAAAACACACCTGTTCAAGGTTGCTTTCATCGATAAATAATTATTATCTTTTAAATCATTACAGGGTTTTTACAGACTTATTATTTGGGGTATTATTATATTACATATTTATTGTACAGCGCCTTTGAATGGCTCGTGCTAGTAAGGGCGCTTTATTAAATATACGATATTTTTATTATTACAGTCAAATTAATAACTGTATTAATTTTTAATTCAAAAGTTTTAAAAATTTGTAAAAGTATCTGAATTTCAAATAAATTTCAGATACATTCTAGGTACATGGTTATTTTAAAAACTCATATGATGTAATTGCATATTTTATCGCTGAAAAATATTGTCATTATTATATATAATTTTAACATACACCCTGATTATTAATTGAGTGACCTTTAAAAATTTACAAATTGTTAAGAAGGCTATGGTAATTGTTTCATATTTGATTGTATCTTTAATGTTTTAAATTGCAATGGTGAACTGGGAAATATTATCAACATGAATAACTTGTGCTAATCACGAAAGCCATAGTGAAGCAATCGGGTAGATAATTTCATGAAACATAAATAGGATTTCTTCGATGTGTTCTGGCCGAATAATGTTTTTAAAACTTTGCTTTTATCTGTTCATGTATTAAATCGTAATGGTGAATTTAGAAATATGATCAACAATAATCATTTATGCTAATCACCAAAGGCATAATACTAATAACCCACAGAAACACAATTAGTGTTTGTTTGATGTGTTCTGGCCAAATTTCATATGAAGATAACTATTATCTATATGACATTCAATTGTATATTATTATGTTATTACGCTCCAGTTGACCGACTATTCAGTATGGCTAGATAGATCTTCTGCCCAGACAGATGCCCACTGAAAGACCGTACATTTGAGATCCTTATAGTCATACGAATGAAAGAAGTATGTTTCTATTAAAGTTTAAGATATGTCAATCAATATGACCATGTGAATGTTATAACTGAAAATGAATAAACCTGAACAATATTTACTGGTCTTCTCTTTTCTTGCACTCAAAATATACACCCAATTACAACATACACCGCACAGAACATGTAACTGTAAATATATCTGGATACATTTGGAATATAACTGTAATGAATCTAGATACATTCATAAATAAAGTATCTAGATAAGTTACTGTATATAGATATATTTGTAAAGTAACTGTAACTTATATGAATACATTTGATATGAATCAGCCCCGGTGTGATTACAGTTTTAATATTTTATCTACTTATATTAAATATATATATATATATATATATATATATATATATATATATATATGTGTGTGTGTGTGTGTGTGTGTGTGTGTTTGTGTGTGTGTGTGTGTGCGAGTGTGATTCTATTCTTTTACGTCAGATCAAGTTTCCTATTAACCATTTTACATCGGTATCACCCCTCATTCATGGCTAAATTACTCTATCACTATTCATAAAGTTCGTGAATAATTTGCAACAGCTTGATGAAGAAATCAAATTGTTACAGCTAGGATAATAACTCCTTATCTACAGGGAAAAACCCGATTCAGTAGTGCTGTGCTATATTATAAATAACCGTTGACTCATTTAAATTGTTTTTAAATATTGCTGACCATCTATAGTTGATTAATCGGGGGTGTGCATACAGAAAATGCGATTCTAAACATGAAAGGGTGGCAAGGTTAACTCCCCAACGGATTATATCGATAACTGTTTTCGAGAGAAGGTTTAAGCTCATTTGTAGACGTATATTTAGATATATTTATGGATATTATAATAGAACCATAACAGTTTGCCTTGACCCCAATTAAGTCTCAATTGTTTAGGCGTCTAAAACATAGTGTTCATTAATATAAATGGGGAAAAACCTGCGTCATTCAATATTGCGCTCAACACTTCGCTCACATACTGAGGTTATTCAAGCCTGTGTCAATGACGAAATTTGGTCTTGAAGTATCTAACAAAATACTACCTTAAAGCGATATAAATTCGACCAAGAGTTCATGGCTATCGGTTACTGCATTAAATTATAATAATAAAATGGGACACATTCATGGTAAATACTTGATAATATTATCGTTATATCTCGTCTTAGTTTTCAAGTAATTTCTTCTTTCTATTTTATAGATATACTATCTATTTATGAGCAGTGGTGTATTTGTTGCGTCGCATCAGTGAAGATTAAGCATTAATAAGAATATTTTAACCAAATTCTCTCATTTAAATTTCACCCGTATTAGTCCCGGTAGCTCGCAGCTATAACTAATTCCTACTAATATACAATAGTACTTGCAATAAACATTAATTTTCTGATGACAGCCATTTTCAATAGTCTTTTTTTAATTTAGCTGATTTAAAGGTAAATTGTTTACAAAAGAGGGAATTTTCGTTGTACTTATTACTAACGAATGTTTTGCTATCCTACTGATATCTTCAGACTCTACATATTAATGCTAACCAAACTGATTTGAGAAAAACCTGCTTTATTCCATTAAGTCTCCGAGTCCTTAATTATGTCATTCAATTTATTTAAAGGTGGTCAATCTCTCATGAACGATATGTAGATGCAAATTATAATTATTAATCCTGTTGCTGTTTGGGCTCTATGTGATTCCCATATAATATCTCCACAAAGTGAAAATGAACGAACGGTTATTCGTCACCAGAAAAAGCACCACGTGATTTTTGTGCAAAGCATTTATCAATATAAAACGTAACCGTTTTAAACCTTTTTAGCGACAGATATTAGCATCTCTAAGTTATAAATTTTTTAATAAATACAAATTATATAGTTTGGTTTCTACAAGATTCCTTCTGACCACATAACATAATAGATTAAGGCGTCAAAAATGATCATAGCAGTATAGGTCTCATAACCTAATATAGGCGCATCACGTTATACGTTCAATAGTAAGGCATGACTTACTTACATGAAAATCGATACAAATAATGATACAGTGTGAAGCATGAATTAGATGCTTGCACGTCCACTAATAATGTATATATTCGGAGGGATTTCATAAAGGACGTCCGCATCTATGGAGAATGGACACCACATATGGAAAGTCTCGAGCTGGTCTTAAAAAATTCAATATCAGCCTTCTTTTGAAATGGCATATTTAGATAATGAGATTAAAAACCGGGTTGTGTTAAATTCAGATAGATCCAAGACAAGAATCCGTCATTATTCCTGTACCTACTGCTGACTTGTACTAAAAGAAAATGTTAAATTTCTTGAAACATTTGGTGTGCAAGGATTATTTGCATGCGTTTTTAGCGAGTATCCTAGTTTGAGGTAATTGATTTTCATCAACCATTTATTATTTTCAACAAATTTGTGTATGAATACTCCATTAAGCATCCGTCTGATCTCCTTGTCACCAATCAGCTTTTTCAAGAAAGGTTCCCGAATAACGTTAAAAGCATGTTACTTACTAATTGATTTATGTGCTAATAATAACTGTGAGTCACTGAAGAATGTTATAAACTACAATCCCATTCTAACACCTAATATCTTTAAGCCCCATTAAGATACACTGTTCGCAATGTTGTATCCATACACCATCGTTTTATAATCATCGCTTCTCAAGTTACTCACATATTAGCAAATCTATATATTTACTTGAATCTTAGGTTATATAGCTCAAATAGACTTCACTTATATATATATATATATATATATATATATATATATATATATATACACACACACACACACACACACACATAAAAATAAATATATATATATTTGAAAATAGTGAATTTTCTTAGTTATATTTTTTAGTTTATTGTATATATTTCTGTATCTTGTATAGTTTTTGTATGTTTCATAAGTACGTATCTTTCGTGTGCATTTGTGAAATAATTTCGTGCATGTTCGTGATGACGTTAATAGGCCCCGGGTCATCCACGGGTCCCTTATGATACATTTATGCGGAATTTTAACCTGTTTCAATGGTGCATATAAGTCAGTTATTGTAAAATCCCCTCGAATGCCTCATTAACATCCATGTCATTTAGATGTCCACAGTTCGCTTGTTCAATAGCAAAAGAGATACGCTGAACGGTTTCGTGTGTAAATATTCTATGTGCAAATGTAAGTGATTTTTAGTTCTTTGTCTATTTTTATAAATAAAATTGTAACCTGGCAATCCAAAAATCCAAATAGATGTGTATTTCCCACATACAGAAATGATTCACATAAAAGAAAATAATCAGGTTTAATAAACTGTTTTTTTTTAAATTCTGATAACAATAGCATAAGCTTATCAAATTTCGCTCATAACGACTGTATATTTAAATGCAAAGCAAACAAATGATGTTTGTGTTCCATTGGGTCATTATCTATTTTCAGATCATGAACATCATGTTATAAGCTGTTGTTAGTTAAGCAGAGTAATAGGTTAGCTGCCCCATCTAATTTACCCGAATAACTACTCAGGTGGCATTTCAGATCAAAGTCCTCTTGATCTAAACTATTTAGAATTGTATTGGGTCCTGTCATGATAAGATAAAGATATTTATACTGGATCCCATCCCGATCTACCAACCCACAGGCAGAGTCATGATATCTAATCAGATCCAGGCAGACGTACACCGAGCAACACCAGCCGAAAAACAGGATAAACCGAGAGAAATATGACAATTATGTGAATAATACAACAAGGTAATATATAATAATATGTGTAAATATGGAAGACTAAGATATATAGCATTTTGCTATCAGTAACGAATGGATTCAAATATATTTACACGTATAGTATTATCCAAGGAGCCATGATATATTTACAGTGAATGAATCAGTCATATTCCATGAATACAAATCATTGGTTGGTCCAATTCATATTTGCAATGCTGGTACTACTGGAAATGTTGTGCTAGATGTGGAATAACGTAGATGTACAGTAAAGCTACTCAATTAGGATTGCAAATAACCTAACACTATTTTTGTTATGAACTTTCATTCTGCTTCTCATAATGGGTGATTAGTGCTCATGCCTCATTCCATTGACATCTGACATCATAGAATCACAGAGCCTTAATGATACGTATATATATATATATATATTGTCTATAGATAATTTATGATCTGAATTATTACATGATATTTCATTGCAACTAAGCGTGTCATAATCAAGAGTAATATTATACAACAACTGATAAGTTTTATTGTGATATCCATCAATTGAAGGAGAATCGATGGAATCAATAAGTGGAATAACATTACATTCGTTATATTGCATAACAGGAAAAAGTCACAGTTCAAAAGTAACCACAGTGGGATATGATCAGAAGATACAAAACTGTTTACGACATTAATATGTTCTAGAAGATCGCGACCAGTGCTGGTTGTAAGTATATGATCCAACCAGCTCACAGAATTATGTGCAGAACTAGTAAAAATGTACGTGTACTTAGGAATGTAGTTATAATCAGCCATTAAAATACCGTCATCATTACAAAAAGTCAATACAGTTTCACAAAATTTAAAACTACATTGGTTGTTCTACATTGGTTGTACTTCATTGTCAGGGGTAATGTCAGAGTTATGCCCAAGGATGCCATCCAGCAGATCACTTGTGAAATCAGATAGTACATGGTGAGCTGTATCAGTATGAGAGCTAACACATGATGTTTCACTGACTCTTTTTATTACCTTTCCAGATTTCACAACATTTACTAACTCAAGTTGACTGCTGGAAACATATTTAATCTGGGCTTTCATATCCTCCAGTTCTTGAATTACCTTGAGACAGTTCATACTGTCAATTTTCAGTGATGGTAGATTAATAAGGTTATATGCCGCATTTACCACTTCCATCTACAAGAATATTTTAACAATATCACCAATACTTAGTTTGGATTTGGTAGGACCCTTACGAGTGATGTACCGGCTTTTGGGTGATGCTGTTTTATACAGTAGTTCTTTAATAATAATAATAATACTGTATATTTTATAAAGCGCCCTTACTAGCAGGAGCCATTCAAAGGCGCTGTACAAATAATATGTAATATAATTATACCCCAAATAATGTCTGTAAAAACCCTGTAATGATTTAAAGGTAATAATTATTTATCTGTGAAAGTGACCTTAAATAGGTGTGGTTTTAGAAGAGACTTAAAATTTCCAAGAGACGACGCATTTCTAATATTTGCCGGCAACCTATTCCACAAATTGTTGGCTGTAACACTAAACACACAATAACCATATCACTTGAGCCGAGACACTGGCACCTGCAATAGTATCTGACTGGATGACCTGAGTTTTCGTGATGACTTTCTAATGGAAACCAGTTCACACAGGTATATTGTGGCGCCATATCATTAATAGATTTATACGTTATTAACAGAATCTTGAAATGGATACGCTGTCTAACAGGTAACCAATGTAGTTTTTGAAGAATTGGGGTGATATGATCATATTTTCTAGTATTTGTTACAATGCGAGCTGCACTATTCTGAATTCGCTGAAGGCGATTAATGTTATAATGAGATATGCCGTATAACAGGGAGTTACAATAATCTATACGAGATGTAACAAAGGCATGGACTACAGTTACAAGTGCTTCTTGTGTCAAGAATGCTTTTAAACAGTGGATGTTCTTAAGATGGTAGTAGGCAGCTCGGCATACTATACCCCTATATTTGTTACTGACCCATTAGTGGTAATCGAAGATGCACCCATCTGTAATGTCAACACTATAACAATTTGTACAGAGTTGCACTAGAGTGTCATAAGGCAGCTGTGTTATCTTATTCTGCACAAAAAACAGAAGTTCATTCACATTTGGTAGACACGGAGGGAGGTTCACAATCAGTGATAGTCCTTTGTGTTATAAATGGATGTCTCAGCCACAGATTGACCACAGACATATGGCACAGCAATCAAAATATCCCCAACACTATCAGCTGCAACAGATGGTATCGGTGCAGTTTGATAATGTTTGTGATGTATATTTGGTAGTGATAGCGTTGTCGGTATCATTGGTATATTGTTTTAGGACTTATTCATAAAATTGGCACATTGTCCACTCCATTCAATGAGGCGTTCGGCATTCCTGGCTCCAGACTGAACCATGAATGTTCCTTTGTTTGGATATATATTAAATTAAATAACAGTTGTGTGTTTATGAAACCATGTTATTTGGAAGCCTGTAGCTCGGTGAGTTTTCATCATAGCCCATTCACAGAGATTCTCAGTCAGCACAATAATATCATAGTACTCAGTTTCATTTGTCAAATTGTTTGTATCAAATGTTGGGATGTCCAAGTAATCTGATCCAACTAAATCCTTGATCTTCCTTCTTTGTACTCTTTCTTTTTCTACAATACACTTATCTTCCGGTAGGCTGGGGAATTTCCATTCGAGTCATTGTGTGTCAGCAAAGATAATTTCAGTGTAATATTCTGAGAGGCTATTCCTGGTGTCCATAGCCATACAATTTGTTTGGCGCTTGTATTAGTGTTGTTTACACAACTATCCGTAGTGGGTAACTCCGCAAAAGGTACTTCAGATTGGCAATCGATATTTCAAACAACCTGGGCGATAATTGGTGTACAGACAAGACTTCCTCATTTTCAAAATACAAATATCTGAAAATATATTAGAAATTAGCCAATATACCTTTGACAATCCCAATGTGTCCCACCTTATATACAAGACTGCCAAGAATAAAATAACATAAAACTAGAATCAGTGACAACATTGCATATTTTACCAGAACAATATCAAACAGCTCTTATCTTCGCTAGTAGTCTGAGGTATATATATATATATATATATATATATATATATATATACAAGCGATTACCGCTATGTTTACCTGACGGGTTCTGGGGGGTTTTCTCTTATCAAAATATAGTTTTATATTGTTGAATTGTAAAGTTTGGAATAGCCAATCTCTAGAATGGCAGCTGAATATTCATAAAACATTTATCTGCAACCAGAAGTGAAGTTTTGACTTTACTTATCTGGTATTAGATAAGTAACAGTCTTTATAATGAAGTAATGTTCTTGTGTGTAGTCTGTTGTCCCTGCTGTTTAAACCTTAGCTGAAACAAGGTGTATTAAACAGATGACATCGATGCCTGATGTGTAAACCATTGTTTTGACACTTGGGTGGACGGGTCGTCTCATAAGACGGGGAATTCTGTCTGACAGAATGTTAATTGGTTATATTAAATATATTAGAGTAATGTCTGGAGTTAATTAGGCATATTTAACATATTAGAGTAACTTCTAAGTT
>JAODUP010000775.1:200000-251157 GCA_025642065.1 Paralvinella palmiformis | reverse complement strand
GATAAATATGACATCGTGCAAGAAATTTGCCTGGTTTTCGTTTTTGTCCATAATTAATTATGCCCTACACAAAATGTCGCTTCTCCAAGTTCATTAATATCATCTTGACTGAGTAGGATCATTCAACGTCATTGTTTTGATGGGTTATAATTATGCAATTAACGAAGAACCATCAAGTTGGTGAACAGTTAATTCATTATATATTTAACAATACTGTGCCCATTCTACTCAATATACAATATTACATTTAATTACTAATGAACTAGAAGATGCTGGATAATTCTTAGTATACATAATGGTAAGTTAATGACGAGTGAATGTACCTGTGATGAGCGATATACTATTAAGGCTGTTGTTGTGTCTGTATAATGATACTGTTAGCCTTACCCAGATAACTACAGGAGAGAAGTATGGCTTCAATATAGCTAGGTGACACCTCGAACGTGGGAAAGTGTGACATTATGTGAGTGAAGGTGACTAAGATAAGAGGAAATATAAATAAAATCGATATAACGAGAGGTTTGAGATATCCACATGATTATAAACAGAACTTATATCAATATCTTGTGCATGCTAGGTAAAAGCTATGGTTATATCTGCCTCTGGATAATCTTACCATCAGAATAAGTCAATATACAACGTTTTGATTTATTTTAAACATCTCTCTCTCTCTCTTCTCTGTGTGTGTGTGTGTGTGTGTGTGTGTTTTAGGGTATATATAAAGAGGCAACAGCCACAGAGCATCAACATATCTAAACATCCTTCGAGACCTACCTCCATAAATCTAAATACAAATACAACTATACATACATTAATCTAGAAATAAAATGTTCCATACCTCCACATATTGATAGATGTATGCGTATGCCTATACATGAGTCTGGTCTACTCATCAGCCTATGGGAACTAGCTAATTCGCGCGCGCGGGTGTGTGTGTGTGTGTATATATATATATGTGTGTGTGTGTGTGTGAGTGTGTGTGTGTGTGTTGTGTGTGTGTGTGTGTGTGTGTGTGTGTGTGTGTGTGTGTGTGTGTGTTTGACATTTAAATTCATTTGAAAATAATGTATCTGAGCTAACTTAGTGTCAGTATAACACGTAAACAATAAGTCTAAAATATTATTATACTTTGTAACCTCTTACTATTTAATGTTATATTTATAATATCCCCTGGCAGTGACTCGTTTATATTCGCCATTCTAGTTCACCATATTCTACTGTGTCTCCACATCTCATATCCTTAGAGTGTCCTTTATTTGGCTTTAGCTCGTTCCTATAACGTAACATAGTTGTTTCGGCTCATAATTACAATATTACATTTAGACTAAAATATATTTTTTAAATATTCTTTAATGGAAACAAAGTGCTCTTAAGGAATATTACCTTTGGAAAAGACAACAGTGTTACTGGTAGTGATTATATGTCGACAGTTTCGTTTCATTAAGCGTCCAATTCATCTAAGCAGTTTATAGAATAATGAATAACTTAGCACATTTAGAGATTCTTGTGCATGATAAATGAGTACACCGACTAAGGTTTCTTGTTCATTGCAACACCATCCAATAATTAATATCTGACATACAGGTAAGCTCGTTTTGTCCAGATTTGTTAAAACCAAGGTCACCTCTAAATTATTTAGATTCACTCAGTTACGCTATTTAATCATTCAGTTGGCCTTTGTGTTATTGATTGATTCAGATTTTCCAATGTGATTTAAATAATCTATAAGAAATTATAATGGGATACAAGTTAAAGAGAAAATTCTTCGACTAAGTCACACAAATGGAAATCATCATACATCCATGAATTTCAGCAGATCATATCTGGCTGAATTAATTGTTTGTACATCGCCATATATGGCTATAAAATGACATAATATGTATGACTAATATGTATTTGGAGATTATATATGTGTTTGGCTTACAGCCTTTATGATTGTATAGGATGAATAACTCTTTTAAATAATAAAACATAATTAGATGAAGTACTCCAATATCATGACACTTCATATACTTTTAGCCTTAATAAAGGCATCTCCATTGTGTGAACTATAATGTCCTTAACATATCTGGAAAACCAAACAAAGGATTAGCAGATAGATAGCCTTCTAACAAATACAATAGTCCTATTGTCAGACTTCTATCAATTGTACTACGGGTGATAACCTTTGACGCTGTTTTGATACATGTCGATTGACCTTTTTAAATATTACTGTCACCTTTGGTCATCATGAGTTCTAACATAATACGATAGCATTTAGGATGGCTGTAGGTCAAGCTGTGTATAGAATAGTGTAGCTGGTTAGGATTGAACGACGCATTATATGATATTGTTGTTAACTGTGTATGAAGGGTACCTTTTATTATTTACAAACGTTCAATTCAAACTTTATGCTATTTTATTGTCTCTAGACTACTCTCCAACTCACACCTGTAGGGTTATTTTCGGTTTCTTCGGAATGCTTCAATTGTAAATATATATGCCAAAATATATGTACATTTCCAATAAATTGATTGTTTGATTAATTTATTTATTTATTCATTGACTGATCGACCAATCAATTCATCGCACACATCTTTGCAATTGTTATAATAGTGTCATCACCTGACGGATTTGTAATATTGTACACTTTGGGGCTTTGATATATTAAACGCTTTAGATAATAATTGCGTTTCGCTTTAAACTTAAAACCAACAAACCTTCTTGTTGATTATCTGTGCTCAATCAGGATTATAATAGACACAGATATTGTCATTAATATTAAAGAGAAGGGAGGAGACGGTTGAGGGTATAAAGAAGCAACCCGTATTAAATGATTGCTTACTGTCTATTAAGATACTTAGCTTATCGCCCAATGCTGATAAACAGTATACACTCTCTCTAACCGACTGCTTACTGGAAATCATAAGAATATGCAATTGTCTTAAATAGTTGTATGTTTAAATATACTATGCTATCAATGCCATGTACAACCTTTTTATTAGATACCCAATTATTCGTTATTGTATTTTTACAATATTGTATAATAAATTGATGTATCTTTTTTAACATTAATAATAATTACGATAATGTTCTTTGTTGTCCTTCATGAATGACATCCCATGTAACACTCGAAACAATGCATAGGAATATGTTATTGATGATACAACAATCAGAAACAAAATAAGATAACAGGAAATTAACAATCATCACAAATCTGTTTCATTTATTATTTTATCTGGACGCCTTTAAGATCAGGGTATGACCACTCCGACCACCAAAAATTTGGTTAATGGACGATAAATTAAACAAAAATAGCATAGATTTGTCAGCGTCTTAATAACGTAAGGTCATGAGAACCACATAAATCATCCTTAATGAGAGGACGTGGACATCAATTAATGCTTAACACTACAATCGTAGGTATTCTGTCATAAAGGTAGACCAGTTGGAGGATACCAATCCCATATAGCTTTAATAAAGACCTGAGTTGTTATCAATAATGGCAACTTCAGCCTGAAAAGACACTAATCGTAGCCTTATCTACATCCATAAAGGCTGACCCGAAATGAAAGTACTCATTTTAGGTACTAAGACTGTTCTTTATAATATGCTCCATCCTTCATCTCCCAAGAAATCTTGCCTTTCTCATTTGGTAATACTGTAACTCATAACTCAATCTTCTCCTAAGTGGTCCTAAACTGCTTCAGAATAAAGGTATATATATATATATATATATATATATATAGATAAAGAGAGAGAGAGAGAGAGAGAGAGAGAGAGAGAGAGAGAGAGAGAGAGAGCGGGGTGGGGCGGCAGAGACAGACACACAGAGCCAGACAGAGAGACAGAGAGACAGAAATAGAGAGAGGGACAGAGCAACAGATATAGATAGATAGATAGATAGATAGATAGATAGAGATGGGGGATGGGAGAGAGAAAGACTATTTAATGCCATGCTTTACCGCTTAGGTAGAAAAGTGTAGTTGCAGTTGCTACCCTTTCAAAGCAAACGAATCTTGCTTATTTCTGGCTCAAACTTAAACCTCTACACTTAATGCAAAGATGTCTGCTGATGTTTTCATTATTTCTGAAGTGATCGATATAGAAATTTGATGTCGAAATTAGATTCAAATCAATTTATTTTGTAAATTATGTTTACTTATTAAATAGTAATTTGCATATTTCAGAAAACTTTTGGAGATTCATGGAATGCCGAAATAGTTTATCATTTATTGACGTGGGGGGGGGGGCGTTATTGTAGCGTCATTTAAGATCAGGGCTCACACTAAACCCGTTTATTTTCTAATTCGTTTACAAACTAGCACATTCTAATACTTCTGAACAAACACTCACTCACAAGAATATTATCAATTGATGAGCAATGCACAATAAGTTACCATGTACGTCTTGTTCTCAAGCTTTTTTCGTTTCTTTTTAATAATCATCTTTATTTCTTATACACACATACAACAGTATTTAGTTAGCCAGAGACGACATTTAGCATAATGTCAAAACATACATTGCAACATAACACAAGATATGAAATACATATATAATTATTAATATTCATAAGTAATTATCGTGGTAATAAAAGTATGACTGTTGATTATAAATATGAAAATAGATTATCACAATTCATTAAATATATAGCCCCATATGTTTCTGAATTGATCTTGCCTACATTCTGGATGTATATTTTTTCCCGAACTTTTACTTTGTTTTTTAAAATAGTCAGGAATTTAAGATTAATATGTTGTATATTTTTTTAGAAAAATGTATATAATATTTGGCAACAATTAGACAATAATTAAGGATCATGTCATCATTACTTTCAACTGGAAATCCCAGAATGATATGTTCTCACTCTTTATGAGGTCAAGATACTTCATTTTGTAGAGATATAGACACGTGAAAAAATCAGAAAGTCAGCTTCATTTTGGGTTATTTCTAGTAAAGAAGGCGGCATTTCTGCCATGTCTGTGCCATGTAGCAGAACTCCATTTGTGGATTGGGTTCCCCAGCGCTGGATGTAAGCTCTGTCATTTACGTGCCAAATCATTAGTAGCTGGTGTGTTAATCCATCAAATAAAAACCTTCTTTCTATCAATCAAGAAAACACAAAGAACACATACTGGTTTATAGGTCAACACATTTGTCTTTCGCATATTTTATTCTAGCTCACTTATTGGACGATTATTTTACACGTAAAATCGATCTAAGAAAATAAATTTGATATTTTGTGAAAACAAAAGATACAAATCGAAACTTACGTAATTAAAATCATTGTATTTCCTAACGTTAGATTATATAATATTTGTTTAAACTAAAATTCCTTTACTGTCAGATAGATATGTCCTGTGATGTGAACAAGTTGATACTAAAAAAAGATATTTACATACATTTACATTAGGCCAACTCTGTAAGTGAAAATTAACAATTTAATCGATATTACACCTAACTATTATTATTATGTCAGAAATGTTCAAAGTACAGGTGTACCCTATTCAATTGAAGATATAAAGTATATTGTATGCACGATACGAGTTTATTGTGCACCCGTTATCAACTGAAGCTGTCCACGCCAGGTGGATATCAGGTCGATGTGGACATATCTGCCTTGCATCAAATAAATGACCACATAAAAATGTCTGTTCAGGAACACAAGCGATAACGTGGATATCTAAAACGGAACATAACACAGAAAAGTGCGTATATTCGTAAACTTATGTTCGAGAGGAAGAACGTGGATAAAGTTAGGAACAAACTTCTTGTTTTGGAAGATATCATCTACAACTTTTACCATCTACAGCTCAGAGAAATTGAAAGGATGCCGCAATTTTAAAGCGATACTTTTAGCGCTTCATCAGTGCACTACATCAGTGGTGAATTTCGGCATCAACATTAGAAGATGGTGATAAGAAATTAAAAACAGACAATGTTAGTGTTCTGTCGTGGTGTTCAAATAGCTCGGTGCATAGTGAACGAGCCAAATTGGTTGGACGAACAGCGTCTGTTTGGATCGAAGCACCAGCATTGAAGGCACAAAGGCACAATCAGAATTGGAACCCAAGAATTGCTGTTACAACGAGCAAAGCGTGAGCTGAAAATCAAACTGGAATTGGAGAAGGCTAATACAGAAGATCAATTATATCAGGAATTTGACATAAAAACGCTGCAACTGTGAGTGATAAAGAATAAATATTTAAGTACATAGCCGCTTGGCGTGAAGTTGCAAGTGAAGAAATTCCTGGTATTTGTATAAAGGATGACGAGGTGCCGAATAATCAACTGGTTCAAACTTATATGCATCAAGCAGAACAAACTTGTAAAATGTTGACATTCAGGTACCGAATTCCAGCCCCAAGAACATAATGAAACAACAACAAAAATATCTCAAGCATTGCTCAGTTACCTAAATTGGAAGTAACGACATTTGATGCTGATCAACTGAGGTACTGACGATTTATACGAAGCTTCGAAAGTTCTGTTTACAAATACTTAGTGGATGGTAGTGCAAAAGTATCTCATCTCGTACAATATTGCACTGGAAAGGCTTCAAAAATGATATCATGTTTTCTAATGATGGATGCTCTAACTGGGTGTGACACGGCCAAGCATCTATAAAAGAAACGTTTTGTAAATGACTTTATTATTGCAGAAGAACACATTCAACGATTTACCCATTGTAATCAGATCAAAGCATCGGACAGAGTCACATTGCTCGATTTCTCTGATGAACTGAGAAATTGCAATAAAATAGTGTCTGCTAAAATCAAGCTTAATGGGCTACATAATCAGCACAGCCTGGTTATAATTGCCAGATTTCTACCTCTGAAAATTAGATTGAAGCAAACAGCATATGAAGACAAATTATAAAACAAATATTACTAGCTTAATAAACTTTATAACTGAAGCCGCAGCTGAAACAAATGATCTAATGCTTGCAATCTCATAGAAAGGGTGATACGCAGTGTGACAAAGAAACCAGTTCCACGGTTAGTACAGTTTTAGTGTGGAAACAATCAACACCGTGAAAACATTTAGGTCTTGCCTACTGTGTGGTGAAAATCATGCACCATATTGTGGCGAAAGAGTCGGGGTACGTAATTACTATTTAGAACCAGGACATATTGCATCTCGCTGGCTGTAGAAGAGCAATTGCTTGGTGCCTGAATGTGGGAAAACATTATATATATATATATATATATATATATATATATATATACATTGTTAAAAACAAAGTAATGAACCTACTGTCACTGTAGTGAATTGCATTACAAGCAAGGTCGACCTCTCAGCTAAAGTAGAACTGCCAATAGTTCCTGTTCCCGTTATTATCAAATCGCTGTTTAGCTTGCAGATAATAGCTCATTACTAGACAATACCTCATCAAACACATTCTACTCTGAAGACTTATTGAGGCAACTGAATATCAGCGAAATTTCTAAGTAAAGCCTTTCTCTCACTACATTGGAGAGAGAAAATAGTTTCATTGAATGCAAATCTGTAATGAATCTGCATGTGTCTGACATAAATTGAGAACATACCATGACTATTCCTCCCGATTACACCAGAGAGCTACCTGTACTTAACAACCTTAGCCAAGAGGAAACATCTAAAATGAATTCCTATTGGAACTGAAGGAGATAACAAAGTAACATTATCGAATGGATAAGATATTCCTGGAACATTGGTACTTATTGGTGTAAGACGAGGTAAATGTGGTGAACCTTATGTAAACCTACTTGTTTGGATGTTAAATGGGCTAATCAGAATGTGGAACAATCACAAATCCGTGGTGACAGTTACACATGCCAGTCAAAATGCGGAGCATGAAGTTGAACGATTCTGGGAGTTAGAAGCCAGTGAACTGTTAAATGATGACAGGCTCCATATGCCGATGAACGGGAAACATCTTCTAGAAATCTGGAATAATACCATTATGACAGAAGATTGACATTATCAGCCACCAATTCCGTTTAAGCAAAAACAACCCAACATCCCGATTAACGGGATAGTTGCAGTATAACGGCTGAACTCACGGCATAAACGACTTCAACAAGAGGATCAACAATCACGTAGATATCAAGAAAGTGTTAAAGATTTATTGGATCGAGGCTATGCTCAAATGGTTCCGGGGGAGGAAATTAGTAATTACAGTGGAGGTGTGTGGTATCTGCAACACCACCCCGTGTTCAATGAAAACAAGTCGGGTAAATTAGGAATTGGGTTCGACTGTTCATGGGTTCATCATTAAACGAACAAGTACATAAAGGCCGATGCTTACTTAACAGCATTATAGGGGTCGTCCTGTGGTTTCGCCAAACTTCAGTAGCAATAACAGCAGATGTCGAAGTAGTGTTCGATCAAGTCAAGGTTCATCCAAACGATTGCAATGCCTTCAGGTTGTTTTAGCATCCTGGCTTAAATCGGGACCCCTTGGAATTTAGGTTGGTTTGCATGTTTTTTTCTGGGCTGCGGAGTTATAGTTGGGCTAATTTTGCCTTACAGAGAACAGCTCTGGACAATCAGACGTATTTTGAGTCAAACATAGTAAACACAGTGTTGAACCATTTATACACGGAGGATTGTTTGGAATCAGTGAGATACGAAGAGGACGCTATTGTATTAGCTCACCTACATGAGCTACAGCATCGTGATGGCTGTGGTCTCACAAAGTTCACGAGTAACAACACAAATATTTTGTCGTCCATTACAGAATCTAGGCCAACTAAATTCGCTACCAACTAAGTGAGCATTGTGAATATGCAACATATACAACAAATATTCAACGGGGACTCATCATGGTACAAACTCAAAAAGAGTGTTATCTGGTTACTATGACTAAAGAAAATGCTACTTCCACGTTATATACTAAGGAGGTACTATTTGCCGAGATGCCTATTGTGAAATATGCACAAACGCAGAACTTCAAAGATGAGCATCATCTCCTCCCACTTAATCCAATTAAGACGGATGATGATGTAATTAAGTTTAGCGGATGACTTTACTCTCCATGTCTACCAATAGAAACAAAACATCCAATTATTCTTCCAAACCAACATGTTGGCTGTGAATTGATAATTCACCATTATCATGAAATGGCAGGTCATTTAGGACGAGAACATGTGCCCGCATTGCTACAGGAAATGTTCTGGATAGTGAAATGCCGGCGAAACATCTCACATGTGCTAAATAAATGTCGTCACTGGAGGAAGCACTATTCTTCAGCTGGAGTTCAAACGATGTAATAACTTCCATAGGATCATGCAACTTCGATGTATTCACCTTTCTCGTGTGTTGAGGTCACGAATACTTTGGACCATTGTCTGTTTACCGGAGCTGGAGTATCCCAAGGGTATATGGGTGTATATTCACATGTTTAGCATCCAAAGCCATACAAATTGAAGTACGCCATTCATTAAATACAGACTCATTAATTAATATTATATTAAGATTAATTAGCCGTGGTGATAAAAGGTTATTTTTAAGGTCTGACTACTGAAATTATTTTCTTGAAACAAAGGTAGAGCTATAGCGTTATATCCAAGATTAGAACCAGTCGAAGGTTATTGAATTTCAGGAGCAACACGAAGTTAATGTAGTCCACCTCAATAAGCCAAATCCTGGTGACACTGATGCAGTAACAATTGCTTGACGATGACAGTCTGACTACGTTCATGTGTTAGGTCGAGGCTATCATAAATCGTCGTCCAATTACAGTGCTATCAATCTTACGAGGAATCAATTACGCCAAATGACCTGTTACTACTTTGTGGTGGTACGACAACCTGGACTATATGTCATGAAATACCTTTAACTGCCACAACGCAATGTATTGCCACTAAGACGTATCATAGCTACATTTCCTAGTAAAGATAGTCTAGCGTGATTCGTTCAAATAAAGACCAGAAGTTCTTTATTTTGCCGTCCAGTTCATAAACTTTACTTACTTGAATGCATATCTGAGTAATTAAGGTTCAATGATTAATATCATAGTTTATATTTATAGTTGTGTGACAATGGAAATATTGAGTTTCAGTTTGATATATTTTATAATATGAATGATTACGATAAGCCATTTAGCGGGCTGTTATGTGGAAACTCAATTTCCTTTCTTGTCAGGTATAAATATTCTGGGCTATTATAAAAGCTGCTTCCGTGATGGTGGTTGTAATGTATTTTTATTTTGTTTGCATAATTAAAATATTTCTAAATTTCTATTGTACGGAAAGAAAAGACTTCTAATCCCTGTAACATAAACACAACAAAGGTCAATTATGATAACGAGGTGGTTAAAATACTATTTGGATTTTTAAATACTTCTGTTGCAATTATAAACAACTTAGACAACAACATCGTGAAACGGTATTTTTATCTTGGTGAAATTTATGACCTTGGAACTGACATTGAAGACTAAAATTGACAAGCACATCCACCCACATCTTTGTGTCATCCTCTGAATGATTGATTCCCCATGGATGTCTGCTATTAACAAACGATGGCATTAAAACATTTATAGAAGCCTCTGCCATATTTGGCTGGTCCATTATTACTTGTGGGACAGATAATTCGATAATATAAAACGTAATATATATATATAATAATATATATATATATATATATATATATATATATATATATATATATATATATATATATATATATATATTAGGTGATCCCTCAGAATGGCCATCATCAAGTGAGCTATCACCCTATCTATAATGTTTTCTGATAACTCATATCATATTTTATTTCAGAAATAGATGTTCATTTAATAAGCTTAAATTAAATTAATTAGTCTACAAACGAGTGCTTATAGTACAGCCAAAATAGAGGATAATGTTTAACATAATCGTCTTTTTTATAAATTATATTTCATCAGCAAATCCAATTAAAGATTGATCCTCATACAAATAGTCTATTTAAGACAATCAGTAAGATTATGTATATAAGGACGAGTATTAACAAATAATGAAATACAAGTATTCTTATCATTCATAATCACTCAGATATAGGTAATATTAGATAACATAATGGCATATCTAAATCTTTCTGACATTACTCAACATTGGTATATAGTCTATTTTTTTAACCAATTATACACACCTTAAAATTGCTTACGTAAAACAAACCATGCCAGAGCCATATTAACCCATGGACTTGGTGCCTAGGCTTTTAGGTACTACGGGCCTCTCTCTCTCCATTACTTCAATATGTCATCCCAGTACAGCTGAGAGCCTGATTTTGCTACGGCAGGCTGATATTTATCTTGTATCAATATGTAAATTTGAAATATGAAATATTGTTTTGTATACATGATATAATAACTGATGTAATTCGATACTTTATACTAGCTACTAAACAAGTCAGTGAGTGGTTGATATTTGATTAGCTTCGACCCTTACCACACCCGAGATATCTGATGAGCGTAAACATCAACAAAGAAAAGAGATAATATGATAAAATAATCCAGCTTCAATTGTAACGTTTATCCTTAAAGTACCCGGGTTGAGTTAGCCTCGGTTATAGTCACATCTGGCGACTGCTAAGGGAACAAATCCGACAACCACTGGTATGAATCGGATTCGAACTTATAACCTGGGGGTTTACAGCCCAGTCTTCCAACCATTGCACTATCGTTGGGTCGTCATTAGTTACTGAGAAACAATTGTCAAATTTGCCACAGAATACGTTGAAGTCAAAACTTAACTATCGTTCATTTTCATATTTAATATCTTGACATACATTTATCATACAAGATTGATGGTACTCTAGATGTACTAAACTAATAGATCTCATCTCATACAGATTATGAAATATTGGGTAAAACTAGTATTCAAAATACAACATTTTAAAAGTAAAAGATGGAAATGATTTAAACTATATGGAAATGCTAATAACTTTGTATTTCTCCATAAATATCTCTTTATCCCGTATTACTGATGCATTACTGACACTATGTCATTACAAAAGAGTAATATTAATATGGCATATTATCGCTCACAGGAGTAGGACATATTATGCCATGTCCAGGCCACTAGGCTTATAAGGGGTATTGATCCCCCCTTCCTCCGATACTTTACAGCTGACATCCTGCCCCGATGACGTAGGCACTAGGCCGCAATATATAGCACTATATGGATTTTATAAATACTATATATATATATATATATATATATATATATATATATATACCTCGATAATTCGACAATACGAAAATGTTGCCAAATATACCCGCTAATTCAGTCATGCAAGACACACCGACATGCTTCGTATCAATGTGGTTCCAATGGATGTTGCGTATAATTTTTACTTACAACGACATGTCTTTACGATCTAAAAATCTGTGACACAGACTACCGATATGTCAGGGACTCGACATTCTGAATTACATTTATCCACATATTATTATAGAATAAACCTTGTCAATTATCAATATATATATATATATATATATATATATATATATATATATATATATAATATATATATACAGCAAAGTTCCTTTAACTTTTTGGAGTCATAGCACGCTAGTAACAGTGCCTCAGCTAAAACATAATGACGGTGTTATAGTCCCTGCGAGCCCTGTAGTCTTCAATCTAGTCAGCCTTCTAGATAATACGACCCTAGACAGGAGTTCTATGCTAGCATATCGTTTTTGTTATTTGAGTTTTTCGTTATTAAAAGACAATGGGTGGCAGAACTCTAACAAGTATCTATGTGCTTTCAAGACAGTTTCTTCCTCTTTACATTCGGGACGTCAAGATTTATCAATTACAATGGAATAGACAGGAAGTGTGGTCTCTTGCATTATTACATTCGTTGATTCTCGATAATGGGTTGTGGTAATAGAGGCTATAGACCTTTGTATGACGTTGATGAAGATATGTGAACTTTTTCTTTACTCTGTGCACAATAAGAATGTATGTACTGTGGAGGAGTATTTAAGGGCTAGTTGTGTTGTGTGTGTGTGTGTGTGTGTGTGTGTGTGTGTGTGTGTGTGTGTGTGTGTGTGTGTGTGTGTGTGTGTGTGTGTGTGTGTGTGTGTGTGTGTGTGTGTGTGTTTTCACCTTCAACTCACTACATAAGTATGGATACACACCAATCAACTCACTACATCTGGCCAACTCACTACCTCGACCGAGGTAGTGAGTTGGCAAATTTCACCAAACTTTGCTAAAATGTTATTTGAGTCACATAATTGCTATTTCCACTTTCATTTCAAATGATGTCATTTGAAGGTATAAACGTGAAATATGTGTATTGTAGCAGGTCAATTTTACACACTACTCCATTGAACAAATTAATGTACTTGTGCTGCCATCTAGTGAGGTTTTGTGTCATCGCGTGCTATTTCATAATCTCGCGAGATTTAACCGAGCGTCTCTTCACCTGTTCACGAGTGGTCTGCTTGATACTTTGAAACGTATATACGGAATGCAGAGGAATATAGAAGATACGCCTGTTGATTTAGGTAAGTAGCAATGATCAGTTAACCTCCCAAAAGTATCAATGTATCAGTGATATATGCATTGTGCATGATGTGATTTTCTTGTCGCCAAGATTGAAGATATTCTGCGCAGCCGCAAGCAGTTGAGGCATACTTGCTTTCTAGCTTAAGCATCGTGGCATGTAACATTTCTCCTCCCATTAATTAATTATATATTATCCATACATGTATATAGATTCCATTTACAATATCACAATCCGCCTATGGTACTTGTGTCGCGAGTTCAAGTTGTCCACCTTTTTAGGGCTAGCCCCAGGCAAGTAACGCCAGTTTATTGCGCACGGCACTCTCATTTCCCGAGTGGCCCCACTGCCTCAGTAAATAAATGTATTCACAATGTCAATAATAAATATATTATTATATTATACATAAATATCGGAATTGAATACTATAGAAACTATTACCATGAATCCATGATTACTCATATACGAATAATCTGTCTATTTGTCCCATGATACTGATAGACATAGAGTGATAGACTATTTCAATATTTGGCAATGAGGAGCAATAAAATAGCAAAGAGAATATAAAATGGCCAAACAATATTGATCATTGATAGTTATATTTAGGATATAGTCGAATCAGCACAATATATAACTATGAAAAAAATACACATAATGATATAATGACACAATTTGCAGCATGACACAAGAAAAACCCATTCAATATTTTAATCACGACACTTACTTTGTTCAGTGTTTGCAATAAACATAGGCGCATTTAGCATTACTATGGTAAGTGTTCAAGAAAAATATTTGTATTTGAAACAGGAATTGTGTTTGAGAAGAAATGTCAGTAATTATACTGAACCGCTTGTTCCATATAGCCTTATAGGAGGAACGTTCCTTAGGCCATATACAAAAATATTGTGTTACCCGTGTCATGCTTTAAAAACGTGGGTAGGTAGGGTTTAAATTCTTTTAATTTTCACAATGCATCGCAAGGTGATTTGTACACATATTACAGAATAAAGACCACTGTTAGAATATAATGTAATTCATTACTTGACCACAAAAGGCGAGAAACAATAACACCCTCTATTTCAGAACCGGACATTCAGATAATAAAATTGTATTTTTTTATCTTGCGGTTTTTCCCGGTAGAAAACTTGAATTTGAGAGGACAGGGATTCATCTAATTTATGTATGGTATCTAAACACTGATTTCTTTTAGAGTAAATCTAGTTTGTTAATTAAGTGTCAGCTCTGATTTTTAGTGGGATCAAAGGTCAATATTAATTTCTAGTGGGCTAACTCTAGTTTTTAGAGGATCAATACCTATGTAACGTTTAGTAAGGAGATCAATTTTAATTTGTAATTAGGCTTCAGTTTAGTTAAGAAATGGGTCCCATTTAAAAGCATTAAGCAGGTGTAACAAAAAAAACCTTTTTCTGAATAGTTAATCAAGTACAACTGACGAACCAAGCAAAGTAGGACATTACTGTAAACTGTACTAAGTTTATCACATTTAGGTACATATGATAATTGGCTGTATTGCATTAATTTATCAATTTAATATTTGTTTTGAAGTATCTACCGGACTGTGTATAATACAATAATAGTAGGAGAAGAAGTTTCAAGTACCCTACAAGTTTAATGTGCCAGCATAATTTAAAGGAAGGATCTGAATCTGACACTTGTTTTTATCTAATTTAAAAAGTAATCATTATTTCCATAATGACCTCTGATAAATTAGTTAATGATGAGAATGAATAGATTTATGTGACTAATATTCTTGGTAACAACAAGTGTGATATGTCTCATATAATCTGTGCAGTTTATCAACATTTGTAAGTGATCATCATCAAGAGTTAATGCATTATATTGAATATCAGTTAGACTTGCTTTAATAACATGTACAAATATAGGTATGTCAAAACTGGGAATTTACTCTTATTTTCGAGGCTTGTCAAAGGGTAAAACTTTTCATAATCCATCTCATCCCATGAAGAAATTCATCTATTACATGCTCATTTTTGTTTTATATTTCAGGAGGATGTTCAGAAAACAAAGAAAACCAAGGTCAGCATTTTTAACTAGGCTTATATATTCATACTTATTCATTTCACAGCATTATGACATTTGAACTTGTCACCTTTAGAAGACAAGATGATCATCATTCATGCAAGATAGGCTGTTTTTGTGAAGATTTTTACTAAGATTTAGGGTGCTCTTTAAGACCAAATTTCGAAAGTTGCTTCTTTAAGCTAAGCCGCAAAATGAGACTTAAGATCCAACCCGAATATGAGTAATTATGTCCCCTGCACCCTTTAATGTGCTTGTGCAATGTTATCAATTTTGTTTCATGGGTTGTGGCCTCTGCTTCTGCACCACACAAATTATTACTTGTCTGTGTTCTTTTGAATTGGTTAAACCCAGGGGTCAATTCAATTCCGGAATTGGAATTGATGGTCAATTAATTCCGAAATTGGAATTGATTATTTAAAAAAAATAATGAATTGGAATTGAGAAAGTTTGAATTGGAATTGAGAAATTTTGAATTTGAAGTTTCCTACAAAAAAATTAAATCCAAAATTTAATATACCATTTTTACAATGTTAACACTTACATGTGGTGTTACCAATACACTGGAACCATAATGATCCAGAGCTTTGGTTCCTTATATATATATATATATCAGATATGCACACCAACTGTGGCGCCCCAAGTGAGCATTTAACCAATTAAAATGGTCTGGATACCATGGGCACCGCCCCCATTGGGACACCACTATATAGCATACCTGTAATCTATATAGAGATATTGCTATTTAGGAATTAATAAATTTTATCATCTCACCCTGAATGCCAACCTGGAGCCAAAGTTTACCCCTCCTCTCCTCAAACTGTGACTACTATAGCCTGTCCTCAGATCTAACTGTTTAATAACCATTTGAGAGATTTTGTAAACTTACCATATGTCATTGTAAATACAGGGTCTGACCCCTGCTGGGCGGAGCTAAGCAAATACAATCGTTTCAAGGCTCCTACTGGGCAGTGGAATATAAACACACCTTTGATGATTAGAAAATATACTCTTACATGGGGATGCACCCAAGACTATGATCCACCACGTGATATAATACCTCTTTAGCTAAAAGCGCCTTGTGGTTAGGCTTGGGCTATTTTACCATGTTAACACTTACATGTGCTGTTACCAATATACTGGAACCAAATTGATCCAGAACTTTGGTTCCTTATAAAATATATATATATATATATATATATATATATATATATATCAAAATCCCCTTTGTACCAATGTCATTTAACCAATTAAATGGTCTGGATACCTTGGGCTCCCCCCACAAAAAGTGACACCACCACATAGCATGCCTGTAATCTATATAGAGATATTGCTATTTAGGAATTTACACCCGTTCTATATTTAGAACAGGCAAAATTAAATTAAATCCACAAATTAATTTACCATTTAATTTTTTAATTCAGAAATATTTCTTCCATGACAATCCTACTTAGAATATAAACTACTCAGAGTATGTATTCCCAAGAAATTTTGGGAGATTCTCATGGTAAAAAATATTAGGCAAAAAAAAGTCGGAAATTTGTTTTGGAATTGGAATTGATGAATTTGAGGTGGAATTAAAATTGACCAAATGGAATTGAGTGGAATTGGAATTGACAAATGGAATTGACCCCATGTCTGCCCAGGGGATACCTTTTTGAACATGATGACCAACCTCTCAAGTTACATTACTTTTATTTCTGTTGGTAATTTCATGCAACTGTAACAATAAATCTCTTCTTATAAAAAATAACTGTTGTCATTACAGGTATACAGCACAGGAGATTCTGCATGAAATTGTTGGTTAAAAAAGAGGCATACCTCTTGACATACTGATATTTTGTGGACTGCTGGTAATAATATGAGTGCAAAGTCTAATTAATAATTTAATGGAAATAAACTTTACAAACACATAATCAACACAGAACAACACACCCTATAATTATTTGAAAACCTTTTGGTATATTTCTAGTGCACCATTTTAGGCTTGCTGCATAATGATAAGTGTTGATATATTGAAACTGAAATAAGATTGCACCAGTTTAAATAAATTTCATTCAGAAGCCTATTTGTACTTGCATTTGAGACTAGAATTGTTTAATGCTCTTTACTTAAGATCATTTAGCTTGATAAATTATGTATTCTTGTAGTGTATACATATAAATAATCATTGTATGATTGATTGTTGATGATCTCTTACAGGAACCCATTGTCAATACAATAGAGACTTCCTAGGCAGAGAGTTCTCATGCAGAGACTTCCCAGACAGTGAGTGCAGGTGTGGATCTTTAATTTTTTAAAAAAAATTTTTTGGATCAGACACTTGTTTTAAATGCATTTTCCCAAATACAGTAATCATCTTTAATCTACAGAGTTAATAAGCTAACTAACCAAGTGGTAAAAACATTCCCAAAGTTTTAACTTTTATGTTTTTTGCACGGGAGCATTTCCCCAGCTATGTGCCCTATGGAGGCAATAGAAAATATGACCCTTCATTTGGCAACATGATGTTTGGCTGTAACTGATGTTGATAATTCATATCAAGTAAATGTTTCTAAAATGGCATATAACTATACACAATAATTTTAAATTTTTATTTACCAATTTGTATTAAATGCAAATAATCTTGAAAATCACTATGCAAGCAATAAACCCTTTATTTCAAAACTTAATAAGAAAAAAAGGTTATTTGTCACAAATAGGGAAAGTACCTAATTTTGGAAGGCCATGATATAATGATACATTATAAACAGGCAGTTTACAAGATGTTGACCAGTAAATAATTTACTTTCTTTTTTAATTAACTCATGATATGAGATCCTAGATTACTGGGAGGCTTACAAGGCATTAGTATTCATATATATTTCTACCTTTATTAATTCCTAGAAATGGGGAAGAAGACAGAGCACCATCCCGGGGGAAGCCGAGAGGGGCAGTGAAGACCTTTTGTCCAAGAAGATAAAATCTCAGAAAATACCTGGCAAAGCAGAGTGTGAAGAGTGTAGGAGGTTGTCCAAGGGAATATATTTTGCAAAAGAACATCGACAGTCATAAAGTTTCATTGGTAGAGATTTAAAAAATGGCAGAAATATAGCTTTAATCCATTTGACTTACCTTAGTTTATATTTACAAAAAATTATTTTGTATTTAAATTTTAAGAAAGATTTTGGGGTTTTTCCCCTATTTATTGTAATAAGACCCTTTTCAAGAATGGTATTTTGTATTGTTTAAAAGGCCATTTTGAAAGTTCAGAAAGATCAAAATAGACCTAGATGGTCATTTTCTAAAATATAGCTTAGTAGCTTTTTCTAATTCATATTTGTACTCCTGGCTGATAATTACCAATATATACTACTGAGAGATGTATAACCTTGAATTGCATGAAACATCACTTTTTTAACAGTTTGGCTTTTAAAATTTGATGCCACACTGTAGGAATATTTCATGTATGGTATATTTAAAAGCAGTAACATAGATAGCTGCTTACTAGATTCCAGTATGTATCTTGTGTATTTCACACCAATAATTGTAAGTAATTAAGCAGTTTATGCAAGTTTCATGTTGTGCCTATATTAATAAAATGTATGTTCTATCAGGACATATATGGTGCATAAATAATTTGTTCATAACATTTAGATCAATAAAGCAATTAGTTGCTCTCTTATACATCTTGAACATCATGAATGTGATGATTGAAATAGGTTCATTGATACGCAAGTACAACATTTTATTTGTACCAACCAGGTTCTATTCTGAGTGGTGCCCCATCACAACTAATTTAGTTGCAGCTGATACTTGTTCTGAGGTGATTATATACCTACCAGTGGCAGTATCGTTAACAGTAGCTGTTGTTTAGCTCATAATTGAAAAACTAAATTTTAGAAAACAAAAAAGGGATTTTTGTCTACCAGGAAGCTTAGCTGTCATATTGTTTCAATAAAAATACAATAGGGAAATACTGTTTTTTCCGAACCTCAAAACAAATATCAAGGGCCCAAAATAAAAAAATATATTTAGTTATAGTGTTTGGCCCCAGAAGTTCTAAGTGTATACATTCTAGTGAGTTGAATGTCTGCATCCAATGTAGTGAGTTTAATGTGTATATCCAGTGTAGTGCATTGAATGTGTGTATCCAATGTAGTGAGTTGAATGTGTGCATCCAACGTAGTGAGTTGAATGTCTTTATCCAATATAGTGAGTTTAATTTTGCATCCAATGTAGTGAGTTGAATTTTGCATTCTAGTGTGAGTTGAATTTTGCATCCAATGTAGTGAGTTGAATGTGGATCCCAAAGTAGTGAGTTGAATGTCTTTATCCAATGTTGGTTGAATTTTGTATCCAATGTAGTGAGTTGAATGTGTGTATCCAATGTAGTGAGTTGAATGTGTGCATCCAATGTAGTGAGTTAAATGTCTTTATCCAATGTAGTGCGTTGAATGTGTGTATCCAATGTAGTGAGTTGAATGTGTGTATCCAATGTAGTGAGTTAAATGTGTGCATCCAATGTAGTGAGTTGAATGTGTGCATCCAATGTAGTGAGTTGAATGTGTGCATTCTATGTAGTGAGTTGAATGTGTGCATCCAATGTAGTGAGTTGAATGTGTGTATCCAATGTAGTGAGTTCAAATGTGTGTCCAGTGTAATTTTGGCTGATTGTTAGTTAGTGGTGTTTAAACAATCACAGAGATATACAAGTATACTCATGGTGATGAAGTGATCATAATATGAAAGATAAAGGCATGCAACAGGGAGACAATCCAATAATCTTCTTCAGTAATCCCAGGAGTTATTTCGGATGTGCAAATCCACAGAAAGATTCAAATATCCCCGCCCTATATTAATAACCTAGCTGGGGCATCGGAGGGGAGATGTAGTGAGGTTATTGCCTCTATTGAACACAGTGAGTTGAATGTGCGTGTAACATATAGTGAGTTGAATGTTCGTGTACAACGTAGTGAGTTGAATGTATGTATCCAACGTAGTGAGTTGAATGTATATCTCCAACGTAGTGAGTTGAATGTATATCTCCAACGTAGTGAGTTGAATGTATTTATCCTAGTGTGTAATTGAAAATGAAATGTTTATATTATTGAAATAAATAGGTATATGAAAAAGTTGAGTGACATCCAAGATACATGAGGTAGTTTCTCAATCCCATTAATTTGACACCGTTCTGCCAACTATTTATTGTGGTAGTGAGTTGCCAGTGATTTTCCATATATAAGTTTTAATATATGTGTGTGTATTATATATATATATATATATATATATATATGTGTGTGTGTGTGTGTGTGTGTATGGGGGTGTGTTTTAGCTTTTATAAAAAAAAAGAATCTCGAACCGTGAATTCAAACTCTGGACGTTTCTTCAGGGGACTGAATCCAGAGTGGCGATTATTCTTGCTGAGACATGTGTAATGTCTCACCAGTCGATCTCCTATTTCTCGTTATTGTATTTTATGTAGTATTGTATAACAATGGCATGTATCTGTGGCGACATGAATAATAAATACGATTATGTGGTCTGTTGTCATTTGCGAATGACATCCCACGTCAAACGTGAATAAAATCCACAGGAATATGTTATTAATGATACAACAATCACCAGAAACAATCAGATAACAGGAGTCTGACAGTCGTCACAAATCTGTTTTATTCAATATTTGGTCTCGTCTCCTTCGAAATATGCGTCTGACTTTTCTGACTACCAAACATGTCGTTAATGGACTATAATTTTTACGCACAGCACAGATTTATCTCGTTCTTGATAACATAATGTCATAAAAACCGCATAAATCATCCTTAATGATAGGAAGTAGACATCAATTAATGCTTAACAGCACAACGATGAGTATTCCCTCTTAAAATTAGACCAGATGGAGGATATCAATCACATTCAGCTTTAATGGTGAACTGAATAGCTACCAGTAATTGCAACATCAGCCTGAAACGACACTATGTGTAGCCTTATCTAAATCCATAACCTGGTCAGAATGTCTGATCGGAAATGGATATAACCAGAATAGAAAATCCCTCGATGATTACATGGCACTTCGATTGATATAATGCGCTGGATGTTATTTATAAAACAATAATTTCTTGCTAAAGTCGACTACTCATTTTAAACAATAAGGCTGTTCTTTATGATATGCTTCATGCGTCATCTCTCGAAAAAGTCTTGCCTTTACCATTTTGTAGGAATATAACGCATAATTCAATCCTCTCCCAAGTTGTCCTAAACTGCTTCAGAAAAAGGTATCTCTCCAGCCCCCCCTCTCTCTCTCTCTCTCTCTCTCTATATATATATATATATATATATATATATATATATATATATATATATATATATATATATATATATATAAAAGAATATAGATAAATAATGCCGGTATTTTCCACTTAAATATGAAAAAGGTACTTGTGGTTGCTACCTGTCACAGGATATGAATCTTGCTTACTTCCCACTCAAACTTTAAACCGCTGCACTCAATTCAAAGATGTCTGCAAATGTTTTCATTATTTCAGAACTGAATGTATATGGAAATTTGATAATGAAATTAGATTCAAAATTATGATTACTTATTAAAATAGTAATTTGCATATTTCAGAGTATTGTTTTGAGATTTGTGAAATACGTTTAAATGATTTATCGTTTATTCCACGGCAAGGAGGGGAAATTTTGGGGTATTTTGTCCAAGGTTCATACGAATTCTGCTTACTTTCCGCAACGAATGTGCCATCTAACAGAACTCCATTTGTCATTGCGTTACCCAGCGCTGGCTGCAAGCTGTAACATTGATGGGCTAAATGATTAATACTGATGTCCGATAAAAACATTTTGTTCTGCTTATCTGGAAAACACGAAGAGCACATACTGGTTCAAATGCCAACACTTTTATGTTACAGTTACCTAATTTGATGAGTTTTATTTTCAATAAAATACAACCTTTCGGTTAGTAAAATTAGTTATTTATTCCATGCTATAATAAATGGCGAGAAACCAACTTGTGTTATCGTGGTCGTGATTTGATTTTTCTAACCTCACTAAATTTCTACTTGTTCTGGTTCATGTAGCAAGGTCCCAACAAATTTTACTTTTGTTGATGAGGTGGTTACAATACCGTGCTGCGAACAAGATGATACGAACAAAATATATATTTTAACATTAGGCCAAAGCTATAAAAAATCAACAGTTTGATCATTATTACACATATCTTTTTTTATCAGAAATGTTCTAAGTATAGATGTATCCTATTAAATTTCACAAATAAACCATATTGTAAGCACGATACTAATATAACGTGGAGTACGTATTATATGTAACATAGTGTCACACGTAAATATCTACGACAGGTGGTTCTCAGGAGCAGTCTGGATACATCTTTCCCTCCAATCAAACAAAGTTACCACATTTATATCCATGCTCAGTAACACAAGCGACAACTGGGTTATATGAAAGTGAACATAGAAGAAGTTAAGACCAAACTTCTTGTTTTGGGAGAAGTCATCAAGAATCGTGTACAGCTCAGCGAAATGGACAAAAATACAGCAATCTCAAGCTTATTATTATGCGAAATTTTGAGTTGTTCATCAGTGACGTACCGTCAGTGTTGTATTTCAGCATTAACATTAGAAGATGGTAAGAAAGCAATTAAAGAAGACACTATTAGTGTTTGATCGTGGTGTTCAAATATATATGTGCATAGTGAACTAGCCAAGTTAGCAGCCACAATTCGTGTCAAAGCAGTAGCATTGAAGGCACAATGAGAACTGGAATCCCAACAATTGCTGTTACAATAAAGAGAATTTGAGCTTAAAATCAAACTGGAATTTGAGAAGGCCAATGTAGAATATCAGGTATATCAGGAATTTAACACAAATCACGCTATAAATATGAGTGATGAAGACGAAATATTTAAATGTTGGTGTGAAGCTCTGAATGAAACAATTCCTGACATGTGTGTAAAGGATGACGAGGTGCTGAATAATCAAACTGATGTGCATCCAGCAGAACATACTCATCAAACTCCTACCGAACCAAATGTCGTCATTCAATCAGAGAATTGCAACCTCCAGAACATTATGGAACAATATAGATATATCTTGCGCATTGCTCAGTTACCTAAGCTGAAAGTAATCACATCTGATGGAGATCAACTGAGGTATTGGCCATTTATAAGAAGCTTCGAAAATTCTGTCTACAAATTGTTAGCGGGTGGTAATGCAACATTATCTCGTCTAGTACAATGTTGCATTGGAAAGGCTTCAATAGTTATATCATGTTGTCTAATGATGGATACTGTAACTGAGTTTGACAAGGCCAAGCATCCACTAAAGAAAGGCTTCGAAATGACTTTCGGATTGCAGAAGCATACATTCAACGATTGAGCCTGGTTATGATTGCCAAACGTCTACCTGTCTACCTGCAAAATAGGTGGAAGAAAACAGCATATGAACTCGTGAAGACAAATCGTAAAACAGATATATTAATGACTTGATAAACTTTGTAAGTAACTGAAGCCGCAGCAGAAGCAATTAATCCAGTGTTTGCAATCTCACAGAAATTGTCACACCCAAGTGTGATGAAGAGCCAGTCCACGGTTAGTACACAGTGTTATTGCTGAAGCAGTCAATCGTATGAAAATCATGCACTATATTGTTGTTAATGTACATGAACTAAATCATATAGGGTTATCGTTGAATGCAACAACATTAATGATATCACGAACCTTGAATTCTGGCCTGATGGCATTGAATGTTGCCGTTTCTGGCGAAAAAAGGAACTGATAACTCACGGTAAGTACAACCATAAGCTTAATGTGTATTCGCTGAACGGTGAAGGTGCGGATAGATCGTTGAATTATATTAACAATATGCTCAATGACAATGAGTGCAATATTTTGTCCCTTTAAAGAAACATGATTAATTGAACAAATGCAGCATAAACTTAACACTATATATAATGACTGTTTGTCGTAAAGTTAATCTGATGTTGATTGTATGTCAGAAATCATGTTTGGTAAACCAAGTGGCGGTGTCGCCATATTATACCGTAAATCTTTGGCGAGATATGTTCGCAATATTGATACTTACTCCTGACGAATATGTGGTATTATTATACAAACCAATCATATTTTCTCTATATGTGTTGTATCAGTCAATATGCTATGTGATAAGTACTCTAACGTAACTATGAATGATGAGTATGTTAATGTTATTAATGATATTGAATATTTAATGCATGAAAATGAATTTAACGCGTTCATTATCTGTAGTGATTTCAATACATCTATGACATCATGAAACGTACCAGAGCTAGATATCACTATGCTATAAGGTAGGCGAAAAGGAAACAATATGAAATACGTAAATGTAAGCTTGCTTCCCAAAAATGTTGTAGTTCCGATATGTGGTGGGAATAAAGGAATATTAGTCCCATATGTTGATGAGGCGTGCGGTGGCTCAGAAATAGCAGATTTATTTTGTACATAAATATGAAAAACTGTATAATAGTGTGCCTACTAGTTTGGAAGAGCTAGGCACAATTTGTACTGATATTACTTCTGTTTATAGGGGACTCGTTATGCAATATTGATCTATCTGTGGCAACTACAACTAAATGCTTTCGAAAATTGAAAGCAGGGAAACGTGATGGTGGACACGGTTTTGACTCGGATCACCTTATAAATGGGTCGAACAAATTATTTCACATGATTCGTTTTCTATTTAATGCAATGATTGTGCACGCTATATATTGCAAACGCTTTGCTACATTCTACTATTAATTCTATTCCAAAGAATATACGCTCTTCATTGTGCTCCAGTGATAACTATCGTGCTATAGCTCTATGCTGCTATTATGGGATCTGAAATCTGCCATATTTATAAAATGCTGTGTCCAGTGGAATAAAGCAGTGCGACGTCTATTTAATTTACATGATCATACAAATACCTGGATACTAGAATCATTGCTTGAATAAAATCATATATCATGGCAATTACATGTTAAAACTTTACATTTCTTGTATCATATGTTACAACATGAACATAGTATTATAGCCTTTATTGACAAAATGGCATTATCATGTGCTACATATCCTGTGGGCAGGAATATGTCTTATTTGTGTCACAAATTTGATATTGGTTTAACTGATTCTTTTTATCGCAATGTGTTAATAGAGTACATAGTAGAGCTGAGATTTGCTCCGAATACCAAGCTACTGTCAATCATGTTAAGTCTTTACTCAGCTTCGTCCAAGGTGAATCGTATATCGATGGTTTTGATTATGAAATATGAAATATTTTATTAGCAAATCTTTGGATAGATTAAGTGACTAGGTTGTGTCTATTGTGTTAGTTTTATTTTATTATCCATTTGTGGTCCTACATGTTCTTGTTATTATGCTAAATGCACTACGAGTACGAAATAAAAATATTATTACTGTCACTATAGTAAATAACACAAGCTAGATCAGCCTCTCAGCTACAGTAGCACAGCCATTATTTCCTGTTATTACCAAATCGCCAAATACCTCCCAGTCTATGGAGACATATGCTCCATTAAATAATAATTCAACAAACACATTCCACTCTGAAGTTGTATTGAGGCAACTGAATATCAGCCAAACATCTAAGGAAGCTTGTCTCTCACTACATTGTAGAGATAAAATAGTTTGATAGAATGCAAATTTGTAATGAATCTGCATGTGTCTGACATAAATAGAGAAAACTATACTATCCAAGTGGAAACGTCTCAAAGGAATTCCTGTTGAGAATGAAGGAGAAACAAAGTGATATTATTGATTGGACAAGATGTTCCTGAAGCTTTTATACCTATTAATGTAAGAAGACATAAACCCTGCGAACCTTATGCAACAAACACTCTACTGCGTTGCCAATCAGAATGTGGAACAATCATAAATCCATGGTGACATTTATACATAACAGCCAAAATGCGGACCATAAAGTTGAACGATTCTGGCAATTAGAAGCCAGTGAACTGTTAAATGATGACAAGCTCCATATGTCGGTGAACGGGAAACATCTTTTAGAAATCTGGAATAATACCATTATGACAGAAGATTGACATTATCAGCCACCAATTCCGTTTAAGCAAAAACAACCCAACATCCCGATTAACGGGATAGTTGCAGTATAACGGCTAAACTCACGGCATAAACGACTTCAACTAGAGGATCAACAATCACGTAGATATCAAGAAACTGTTAAAGATTTATTCGATCGTGGCTATGCTCAAATGGTTCCGGAGGAGGAAATTAGTAATTACAGTGGAAGTGTGTGATAACTGTCACACCACCCCGTGTTCAATGAAAACAAGTCGGGTAAATTAGGAATCGGGTTCGACTGTTCATCACAATTCATTGGTAAATCATTAAACGACAAGTACACAAAGGGTCAGACTTACTTAACAACATTATAGGAGTCCTCCTGACGTTTTGTCAAGAGTCAGTAGCAATAACAGCAGATGTCGAAGTATTGTTCGATCAAGTCAAGGTTCATCCAAATGATTCGGATGCTCTCGGGTTGTTTTAGTATTCTGGTGGACACTTAAATCAGAACCCGTGGAATTTAGAATGGTTGTGGTTATCTTTCATAGGATATAGAAATATAGTTGGTCCAATTTTGCCTTACAGAGAACAGCTATGGACAATCAAATGCATTTTGAGTCAAACATAGTAAACACAGTGTTGAACCATTTATACATGGAGGATTGTTTGAAATCAGTGAACTACGAAGACGACGCTATTTTATTAGCCAAGCTACATCAACTTTGTGCTTTGTGATGGCTGTAGTCTCAAAACTTCACGAGTGTCCATTACAGAAACAGAACGAGCAAAAGCGGTCAATAATCTAGATCAACTGAATTCGTTGCCAACTAGGTGAATATTGGGAATATGCTGAAATGTAGAGACCGACCATTTTAGTGTAAAACTACAATCAAACCACTAACAAAACTTGTAATTTATGAGCCCCTTCGTACTGCTTGGAAAACACATCAATCGAACCGTGATAGGGCAGTTATTTAGAGCGTAGACTCGTAGCCGATGGGTCGTACGTTCGAGGCCCCGGATCTGAAATACTGTTATGTGGTGACTAGTTCACTCATCCATAAACATACGTACCTGACAGGACGTAACGGGTATGTGTTTGAGAAACGATTTGCCGGGAAATGTTAACCTCAACAAGACGAATCCTGGTGGGTGGCACTGATGCAACAAAAATTGTTTGACAATGGGAGTCTGACTACGTTAATTTGTCAGGTTGGAGCTATCATAAATAGCTTTCCCATTACAGTGGTATCAAATGATCCATCTGACCAGGAACCACTAACGATACATACACATTCAAATGCTAAAACTTCAAACAAACAAAATAACTAATTAAAATGCGAAATTCCATACAAAAGCTAAAGTCCAGTCTATATTATTTACTCAATATTTGTTCGTGTTATTTACACAAAATTAATACAACTCTTCATGCCTACTTCTTGTATATGTCTGATAAAATTATAACACATATCATAACACAACAAGTACATCATAGTGCCTCGCTCCTACCAGGATATATATGAGTGGCACCATTTTAAATTGCCTAAATGATTACCCTCCATAATTAATCTATACCAAAATGTGGGGCGAAAATCCGGTGTAATATAATAAAATACCACATTCTGTAGTTTTCTTGAGAATACTGATATTGGAGTGTACTAACCGTCAGTTTACTTCTGTAGATTACAGTCTAATAATGCTTATATAGAAAACGATTACAAATTAACCAATAATACATACAATGAATGACTACTAGTGAATAGTTCTGCGTTTATCTAAACTAAAATCTCAAAACATGACAACATCCTGCCTTCCTTTTATTTGATTCCATGTGGAATTAGGTCAAGCAACATTATAATCTACTTAATAGCTAAGAGAGGATAGCTACGACAATTAATTTTTTAAACGTGAAGCAAATTTGCCTCAAGTTTCACTCATTGTTTTTCATATTTACCATCTTGACATATATTTATCATACAAGAATGATGGTACTTGTCAAACTATTCTCTAGGTGTACTAAACTAATAGATCGCACACATATAAAGACAACTTGTGCAAAATAGAAAAGGTAAATTGAAAAATAATTGGAAGTGTACCAGTATTCAAAATACAACATTTTAAAAGTAAAACATGGAAAGGATTTTAAGAATATGAAAATGATAGTACATTTATAAAGATAGTGACTTACTCCATAAATGTCTAACCCGTATTACTGATACAGGCAAAGACACTATACCATTATAAAAGAGTAACAATAATATCGCATGTTAAAGCGATATATATATATATATATATATATATATATATATATATATATATATTCATACTCATAAGCGTGCGTGGATGCATGCGTGCATGTATGCGTGTGAGCGCATGTGAGAGCCCGTATATGGGCACGGCGTTGGAGCTCTATGGTACCGGTAACAGTTACTCACCATAAAGCAATTGACGGTTGCCTAGTCCCCTACAGACCTTTTTTTTGTTTTATCTTTTTCATTATTAAAACACAATGGTTGGCGCGACTCTGTCAAATACATCCGCGCTTTCAAGACAGCTACTTCCTCTTTATATTCGGTTACGTTAAGAGTGATCAGTTACAGTGAACTAGACAGGAAGTGTGGTCTCTTGCATTATTACATTCGTTGGTTCTAGATAATGATTTGTTCCAATAGAGAATATAGACCTTCGTAAGGCGTTGATGAAGATAGGTGATATTTATCCGTTGTTCGGTCAACTGCATGCAGATATAACTCGAAAAACACGAAGCCACACCAATGACGATACACATAGGATTGAAATTTACTATATATGACCTTTTCATTTGACATGGAAATATATTGTAAAGAAGGAACTTGTAAGAAGGATCTGCTAGTGAGGTTAAATATCAAGGTATCTGTACTCCGGTTAAGTAAAAAGCAAGCCATTGGTGTCATTGTTAGATAATCAATAAAATAAAACTATACTGCATTTGAAAGGCCAAGAACCAGATATTATGAATGATTTATAGAATCGCTAATTATACAAGTCTCTTACTAAAAGAAAGGGGTCTATGATCGTTTTCGATCTATCACCATCGCCAAAGACAACAACAAAATCGGACAGCATGTAAACCAAATAGGGTTATATATAGAACATTTATTCAGAATATAACCTTATCAAAGTTGATTAATCATCTGAGAAAGTTTCTTTATAACATTAAAACGCAATATTCCTGGCATAAATAAAATTCACGAAGCAACAGAACAGTTGACGGGCCAAACTACTTAGTTTATTAAAATGCACGTTTTTGTGCAAAAATTATAAACCTTCAGTGTCTGTATTATTATTACTAATAGTATTCTTATCATCATCATAATTATCATTTGTATTACAAAACAGAATTCAAATATAAACTGTACAAATTTGGATTTTAACTAACTTTACAAAATATTTCATAGATAATTGTTACACAAAATAACCTTTTATCAGCTAACATGTTCTCGTAAACAGTCAATTATATTTTCTTGCACTTATATCATTCTTTAATTATGGTATCATATTGATATATAACCATATATTCCTTTGATTCTAAAGGATTTTTCTTGTATTCGTTTTACACGTCCATTATTACCTGTCCAGTTTTGAGACTACAGAAATTAATTTTTTTTTAAATTGATCAATTTCTGAAGCAGAACACTATCCGTTGCTGGGAGCATTAATTTTGCATACACTAATCTTTGACGCCAAGTATCTGAAACATAGCATACTTTAATAACTACTATAACTAATTACAAAAACAACAGCAATAACAATAACAACTATTATTATTATTATTATTATTATTATTATTATCACCAGGAGCAGCAGCATCATTTTCAGCATCGTTATCAACATATTTCGTTTATTTTAATGGATTTGGCGACTTACAAGACAAATGTTAAATATTTAATTAAATGTTTCCAGTTGTGCAGAAATTAAGTGTTTTGGGATTATAAAATCCTAATAATGTGTATATTGTATATACAGATAATTGTAAACCAACTAACATATAACTCATTACAGTAATACATATTCCCATTTTGACGATCCATCATTCCTAATGGACATGTTAATTGTTATTTTTCTGTAAGTATTAACGTGATATAAAATATTTGACTTATAAAACAATATCGAATTAAAAACCCCAGTGAAGGTGGAATGTTCTTCTAAACTAAATTAAGGACACTGAATGGTCTAAATTGTGCCGATGTGTCGTTAAACAACATTCATACATCCATCTAAACTAAATTGGCGCTTAGATTCATAAAACAATGCCAGCTAGCCTCTGATGGGAAATAATATGTTTAATTTTGTACAGTCATTCAATATTGTCTCAGATACTTAAAATATACATTTACATCTTTTCATTTATGTTTAAATGATCCTCACTATCAACAACAATACACGAAATGCTATCTATTGCTCGTCACCGTTATCTATTTATCTAACGAATGTGATAATCTCTTTGGTTTATAACATAATGTCGGCATCAGATGACAACCATTAATTTAAGATGGAAAGGACAATTATCATTAATTAGACAATTTTATCGACGTTATGGTGATCTCTGGAATATCATATTACACAATGATGCATTAAAAGACATAGTACTGATCATATTCGACATCTTCTCCCCCAACAGCGTCTTGTTTACAGACAAATATCTGGACAGCATCGTCGAAGGACTTTAATAGGTCAGAGTTAATTAAGGGATACAAATTTCAATTAAACATATTTGTATTACAGTTCTTTCTTATTGTTGTTCTTGTCGCAGAGTATTATATTAGATAACCTGATTAGTCATATTGAATTAACTAGACATCACTTCATTGATGTAATAATAAATACCATTATCCTTTATCCTTTCTCTTTAATGCAGTATTCAGTGATGTTCAACTTCGTTCAATCTTTGTAACATTTCATTAATCATATCTGCTGTTCTGCTTTAATCGAAATGACTTATTGTGACATGTACAATTAGAGCGATCACAGGTAGGACGTTGTGTGGTTTATTAAGATATATATCTTAAATAATACAACATTTTGTCCTAATGACTGAATGGATTTTGTTTAATGTATCATTTGGTGTTTAAAATCTGCTTAGTGTATATTATGACAACGTTTAATATGAAGTAATTTAAAGATAAATTCATTTAAATATTCATTTTAAAATCTACTCAAATTAGGAGAGGAAGATAATCGGATTCTGGGCTTTGCACACATCTGATGCCAGAAATAACCTTTTCAAAGTCTGTTTCTATGTTTATGTTAGTGTAATACGGAAGATCATCTATTTAGAAACACAATAGTATAAATTAACGGTTCAACACTGATGATCCTCTGGTAGTAGTTATCATACAATCATCGTGAGTTTTGCTAAAATGTACGGAATGTCTCATTTTTATAGCGTCTCTTGGTCTAAAACAACGGAACCTTACAGATCTTGGGAACCATCTCAATCGCTGTACTATTATACTGGACTAATCTACCACTTCATATCCGATCTAGTTATAATACTACATGCCTTTAACTGATTTAAATCCACTTAGCTTACATTCATTTTTGTTTTAATGTGTATTTCCTTTTTAGCTTCGTTATTACTAGGTATTAAACTATGAGTTCAAAAATACTTATTTCTGAAGCACACGAGAGACACTGAAATTACTTTGTAACCAATATCAAAGTCGAATTAATTAGAAAAGCAGATATTATCAAAGAAATATAGTTGTTTTTGACAGAACGTTGAGTACCTAACATTTACAATTTAAAGAGACAATACATCAATGGTTCAGCATTTAAATATAACCGGATTGAGTACGAGTGAGTGGTTGAGTGATAGAGTGATTATATTGATTGAGTGGTTGAGTGATTGAGTGATTGAGAGGTTGAGTGAGTAAGTGAGTGGTTGGGTGAGTGAGTGAGTGAGTGAGTGAGTGAGTAAGCGAGCGAGTGAGTGAGTGAGTGAGTAAGTGAGTCGGTGAGTCAGTCAGTCAGCCAGTGAGTCATTTGTTTATTTATCCAGTCGGTCATGTAGTCAGTTAATTAGCATGGTCTAATATCACATCACTTTTTACGATGATATATCAATATCTGGGAGTTTATAATTACTTGTTATGTATATATGCGGTATAAAGCAAAACCATAACAAGATATTAATTGATTTTTATTACTAATTCAAAATCCTAATATTTTCATGAACATTTAAACATTCCCTTCAAATATAATTCCTACTTCCCCAAATCTAATATTTATCTACAGTAAAAGTGACACCTAATGACTCATCTTCTCAGCGAAACATACAACCAGTGGACCTAAATATACTGAACATAACTCGTAATGTCTCATGTATTAGAATGCCCCACGATTACATGTTAATGGTCTCCGGTTCAGATATTGTTATGACACAAACAATTATAAAACGAGACGTTCTATTAACATTTATCCATGAAGGTTATCTCATGAAGTAGACAGTTTCTGATGAACTCCATTATTACCTTGTATTGTGTTAGGAAGGAAGGATAATCTTAGGATGCTGATGTCTTAAGCTTCATTATTCCATTGACTGATTTACATGTCCTAATTCTTATGTATATGTATATCTTTATTACCCATCACCGATATCAATATTTTTACTACAGAAATAAATGGTATTTAAATCGTAGGTTATAAGGTGACGTAAACATGTAATGGGAACAAGTCGTTATTTGATTTAGTTCTCATCTAGTAAAAGTTAGTAGACGAGACCAGCTTTATCTAAAACGTCTCTCTCTCTCTCTCTCTTTATCTGTGTGTGTGTGTGTGTGTCTTTGTGTGATTGTGTGTGCTTGTGTGTGTGTGTGCGTGAGTACGTGTCTGTCTCTCTCTCTCTCTGTGTGTGGGTGTGTGTCTTTGTGTGATTGTGTGTGTGTGTGTATGTGTGTGTGCGTGAGTGTGTGTCTCTCTCTCTCTCTCTCTCTCTCTCTGTATGTATGTGTGCTCGCGCGCGCGTGTGTGTGTGTGTGTTTTAGCTGTGTATAATTTTTCAGTTGATCTATCTTTCTTCAAAGCAATACCATACAAAGGGCTTTCATCATAACTAATAGATACCAAATTGTCAAAACTGATTATAACAGGTAAAAATAAGGTGAACGAAAGAAACATGATGGTGTAGAAGATTACGCGCGTGCGTGCATGTGTGCCTGCGTGTGTGCGTATGTGCGTGGCTGCGAGCATGTGTGAGTGCTTGTTTTAGGATACATATATAGTGGCACCCGCCCAGAACAACTACACCTCTAAACATAGATCAATCTAAATATAAAATGTTCTACACCTCCACATATCAATACATATATAAGTAGACCTATACATTTGTCTGGGCTACTCATCAGCCTGTGGGGCACAGCTAATTTAATTTTGGTACGCGAAAAATATGTCACGCCCACAGGAAAGTAGCTATATGCAGGCTACGTACAAAAACGGAAGCAAGTAAAACATACCATTTGACACCACAGCTCGGAGTAAACAACACATGCGTGTGGTTCAATGGCGAGTTACTACATACACAAGAAAACTACTTTGACACCACAATTTACATCCAACAGCAATTTGCTATGGTCTAACAGAAACCTATACATTAAACATTTCGACACCACATATGCTACAATCAGCTTTATTATGAGTTCGAATAACTAAACACATTCTACCTACATGAACCGTATCGATAGACCTCTGACTGGTCTGGCGTCGAAGTTGTTCTATAATCCGAGTAAAAGGTTAGGCCTTTTATAGGCCCTCGGTGTATAAACCAACATTACAGTTTGTTGAACACGTGATAAGATGTACACCACCTTCATATGGAACTAGTGAAGTGATTTAGCTAAAAAAAAGTACTGGTGATAACACTACCCACCATCTCTCACATTTTAGTATTGATACTTAAACTAAAATATGAAATCCTTGTAGCAGTCTTCAGTGTATCACTATGTACATTCACAATTACCTGGGTTCTTTAAACGATATACTAGATATAAACATAAGGATGTAATCTGTAACATTCACTGGATTAGATCATCAAATTTATTAAATAGTAAGAAGTGTAATGCTGAGTTTACAGGAAAACTATCATGTTATCATAACATTATCCATAATATTATTAATTTGTATACACTTTGAACACAGATATTTAAATGTCCTTTTGCTTTCATATAACGTTTGCTTAATAAAGTCTTCAAATGAATTTGTTGCAGTACTTGTGTTTAGCATTAGAAACATCAAATTTATTGCATTTAATTAATACTCTCTAATTTATGGTTTATATATGTTAGATAAGCTCATGCTAGGTCGCCGAATAAATAGTTAAATTAATAGCATGGTACGTCTACTCATATCAATAACTCTCAGCTTCATCACCAACCATTAACTAACAAGCTCGAAAATTAATTAAACTAGCATTTTATATTGTCTTATTTACATGAAATTAAACTGTACATTATTTCTCAGTGTTTATGGATCATTGGTATTTTTAATCATGTATAAGTCAATGATCACATGTGTTATAAACGTTTCTTTTGATCAAATCTAGAAATTGGTGGATTTATTAATATCATAGCCTTCTAATAGTGTTAATAGTTGGGTCATTACTTAACGTTTCTATAATATTATTTCATTATTTAACTTGCTATTCATAATACTTAAAATATTTAGTATTTGTAATTAAAAAAAACAGTTGTGCATACTTCTTTAGCTCATAGGAAGGAAACAAGGTTTATACTTTCCAGTCTCGTGTCTTCTGACATCTTGTATTTGTAAACATACCTTGTCAGTATAACAAATAATACATGTATATTTTCGTCTTTTAACTGTCTGTTCTAGTCTAATCATGTTACACCTTTCAGCCACTTATTCCCTGTTTTCATGTGATGTATTGATGATCACAAATGTGTAGTTCGATCTCAAATACTACAGTTTTCTTCATTTCTCTGGCCGTAACCATGCCATGTTTTTATTAAAAATATGTTTTGGCCTTTAGTATTAACATATTTAAGATGACGTTTTTTTATTACTTTACGAGACAGAATGGCAAAGATAACTTCAATACATCATAATCATCATCACCCCATTACAGAAATAGTAAGCTTAGTCACCATAGTGTTTCAGGGGTAATCATTGCACAATATATTATGTAAAGACTTAATATAAAGATATGGATTTGAAAGGAATAGGTAAAATCACAATGAAGACACTCTCTTATTACATTTCCAATAGCATGAAGATAGTATTTCCTTTGATCTTTCGAATTGTGAGATATTCCTCTTGGCTTTTGTTAACCATAGACATAATCCTCCTCACTTGACCTGCAATAATAAGAATATAAACTGTCTCTAACCATCTGCAATATACGCAATGTCTTTATTTAATGTTGCAGTTTGCATTTACCAGTATTAAGTAGATATAATTACAACCCAAACGTTTTTTTTTAAATAATTGTCATTGTGTTAGTTTTCTCTTTTATTTGTGCGAAGTAATTCAATAGCCAGAAATATTGGTCACATTGTTTTTCATAGAACTTATCCTGTATTTGTTTGAAAAATATGACGTACTGTGACTAGATAATTAACTCAAACCTCTCAGTTTTAGATATTGTAATTTGTGAATACATGTTTATAAATATTACAAAATGAATGATTTTGTATGTAGCCATAGTGAAAGAAAATTTATATTAAACAAATGACATCTGGACAAAATTTTATAATTTTATAATTTTTATAAATTATATATGATTAACACATCCATCTCAGCGAGTACTAATTGATAGTGAAATAACGGTGTTTTTCAGCATCCTTGTTCAAATACGGGTGTGTTTTGTTCTAATAATAATAATACGTGATATTTATATAGCCCTCTATTCAGCTAGATAGCTGCGCTAAGACGCTTTACAATATTATTATCCTTGATTCAGTCCTCTTTCAATTCAATGTATACCTCAATTCCCAAGGGAGCCTACAATGTACACTGCCATTATAGGCGCAAAGCATTATTCAGACACATAGCCATTACTTCCTGTCAGGTTCTGACTTCTGGCTGAGAGAACCAATCACTAGATGAGAGTATTGCAGCTGAGGAGTCTTGAACTATCGACCCTTAGGTTATGAGTCCTACGCTCTAACTAACTACGCCATCATCACAGCTCGACTTATAACATAATTCAGGCCAATATTATGTTAGTAACATGAAATGTTTATCAGGTACGTGTTCAAAGAGAGTTATTGAGAGCCAAGTATCGTGGAATATAGCCTATAGAGAAGATATTGTTTTCAGTTGTATCTAAGCTGGCCATGTTCACGTATTACATTTAATACAGATTAAGTTATCCATTAATGAGCACTTCAGACATGATGTTATTGGCCAAAGAAGGCAAAGGGCTCTCTGCTACACTTTTCCTACCATATTTATATGAAGTAGTAGAATGAGTGATTTGTTTAGTCTCAGCTCAGACCACCTCACAAATCAGCAGCCAGTCGCTACTGAAATGAGATGTGATCAGATCAAACATCCCTTTAGTTATAGCCATTACTACGATTCAACTCCCAACCCGGGGATCTCAATCCTTGTACGTTATCAACTATGCCACAGAGACATAATAAACGATCATCGCTTAAACTCTCTGACATCCCATAACACTTACACAAAACATCCATTAACTGGCTAATCACAAACATCTTGACCCTGCTCGTGAGAACAAGTTCATCCCATTTCTCGATACGGTTAGGTTTATATATCACATAGCGGTGTAAGAGGGTAACCTGTTTTCTGAGATTATGATTATGATCTGCGAAAAGTCTTCTAATAATACAAAAACGACAAAATATTAGCATTTCTAATAATAATTATGACACTGAGATCTGTATATGACAGCGGGTTATAAGAGACGAGTTACTCAGCCTTCCTTATTAATAATAATGGAGGGAGTTCCGGTAAACCATAAGATCTTTTAAAGGGTAATATATGATATTAAGAGTTTACGTGCTCCCATAATGTCATCTAAGTATTATCATGCTTAAGCCACATCTTTGTAAAATATAAACATTTATGGACTTTTCTAACATTTACTGGGTCCGTAACTGGAGTGCAGATCCTAGTTGATGGTATATAATTAATGTTGCTCTGTTGTGTCGACTGAGTTCAGTTCTGTCCAACTTTGGCTCGTGTTGACAGAAAACATATTTTCTTTCATTGTCTGTTTGGTTGTTCTCAAGCTTGTCCTTTAGCTATTTCGATTCAACAAAAGTAGTTTTAGGATAGATGATGTAATAATAAGTTTGGTTTTGAAAAACCTGTTTATTGGGCATTAAAACTAAATGACTAATATTGGCAGTTTTAGAAATGTATACATAGTTGTATCTCCTCCAGTTGTTTGCTAATCTTAGCAATATTACTGATGACTAGCACCGCATGCGACACCATCTTGGCTCTGATATTATTCATAGAATGAAACAGTCCCCCCTCGTGTAACTGGTAATGCCGATTGTTATTAATGTTAATAGTAATAATTGGTGAGTAGACAAATAATTATGAATTAGCCATATAGGTTTTAAAAGCTGCAGAATATTTCAATAATATGGCCACCTTTTCAAATAATAGTTTATCAAATGTCCGCACCCTGTAGGTTTTTGCTGTTTTATCTTACGCTGAGGCATAACAAAATACGGGCATTATTTAACTGATACTGTTTTTAGAAGCGTCGTAACAGTGTGCTAACTATTATTTCGACACTATTAAGCTACTTCTACAATTTGAGGGAGAAAAACAATTGTCTGAGGTCTTTAATCTTGGATTAAACACACTTTCATTATCATAGATATAAATGTGATAAATATTTCACATTACAATACTGGATTCCTTCCACCGAACAACAAGGCTTCTGTAATGTAATGTAATTAGGACCATTTCCTAATCGTTTCTGTTCGGTAGTAATTTCGTCTGCTTCATCAGCCATTGCATGAAGTAGTATATTTACCTTAAGGTCAATTCTTGATTTGACTGCGAAATAGGATGTGACGATATATTCTTTAGCCTCACTCACTACCGTGACACTCTAGTTAGCTGCAAGTCGAAACCCATTGAAAGTTTAACTCCATTTACACCAATCTCCGGATCCGATCTGAGGAAACATTGCATTACTATACCACGTGTGTTCTCTCTTTAACGTTCTGTTTAATGTAACCAGGCAACAGCCCAAACAGGCAGACAAATAATTAAACAGACAATAGATCTTCACTCTGAACGTCTGAATTGATATGTACAGAAACAGAGGAGTGAGATTGTTTAAACGATGAGTTACCTTGAAATAGCTTATTAACGACACGTAAGTGTATATATATATATATATATATATATATATATATAATACGCGAACATTAGGTCGTTCTCCCCCACCTGTTCGTATCCGTGTCTCCACGACCTGATATTTAGATCCTGTTCATTATTGTAGCCATCAATATTTACATGTAATTTATACATTTGCTTTACCTTGTGGCCGATGGGAAGACAGATCACGCTATGTCGGTCCCCCATATTTCACACGTAATTATATGCTTGATATAATGTATAACTAAGTTATTGTATGATGTACAACTTTTGTAATTTGGATATAAATATATCATATATCATCATCATTGGGTCACCAAACCGAGGCTATGAAACAAGGACATATCAAATGTTGGAGATTAGATATTGTGTCACAAGCAGTAAAGATGACATATAAAATGATTAGTTAGATACATCACTTGCAGGGAAATTGCGACATTTCTCATATACAGACGTTGTGAAACGAAACAACAAACACGGAATTTCTATTGGTTTGCCTAAAGAAATACGACAAAACAGAAATAAATTAAAGTGGTTTTAAAACTTGCTTTGCTAGCATCTCACATGGACAAATATGCCACAGCTTTAATCGGGAATCTTCGGAAAAATAGGAATGCTACGTCATTTTTGACAAACATACGCCAAATACTCGACGTGGCCTAGATTTACCTGTATTATGAATTCGATATTGCCATTGTTAAACTTATAAACAAACTCTGCAGGAAACATTTTGTGTAACGTATGTTTGTTATTTCACAGTCTGTGGCACAATCAATTTGATGGAGAAATTGAATAGAAAATGGGTATGTATGATCGATAATAGGATCATCTTGGGAGCAAACAAATGAACATTTACCCAGTTCATACATTCGTGAATAAGTAAAATTAAACATTCACCCCAATAGGGGGCGGTACTAATTCAATAGATCTATTCATTAATTTGATTATAAGAAAAACACTGATGCTGGTATATGTGTGGATGACTATGCATGCTATGTGGGAAGAGCTCAAGATATCTGATAATCTGTTTCTATTAGGTTCATCTTGTAGCTTGCATATTTAATTATTGTTGCACATAAAATACCAATGATTAATTGATTATTCTCGACGTGTAGGTGTCCCCAAACCCAGGCTCGAAACATACCCCCTCCCGGAAATTACAAAAAATGGCTAAAAAGAATCATCGATATGGGAACATCCTTGTATAGATCACACACGGGGAGCCCCCATCGACCCGGCTTCCGTGTACTGACAAATACCAATTTATTTTAAATGAAATTATGTACTAGGAGGTCCAGTGTGCTGACTTATCGATTAACCTTATACGAACAAAAACAAATACACATCAATCTAACTCTTGCTGTGGACAGGGGCCGGGTGTCGGCGGCACAGGTGACTGCTCTGGATCTACGCCTGCACTTACTGCACTTAATTGTTCTCGATTGATACTGTCTGTGACCCTTTTCGTTAGTTATTCAAAGCTGTAGGGCTTGATATCCCTGAGAAGGTCAAAAGTCTGTCAACTGTTCAGGACGCTTGTAAATAAAGCTGTGGCACTACGTCATATTTGTCAAAGATGACGTAACACGATTATCACTGGCGACCGTATTACATTTTAATATAAATATGATATTTTGTGGTTATAATTGTTTTGCGTTTGGTAGTTCATATGATAGGGTATAAAATCGTGATTTACTAGGTTATATTTAGTTCGAAATGTGAAATTGCTTTTCCGGTGATTTTAAAACTAGGGTTTATACCGGGTAACATATTTACCTCTCAGAGACTGTTATGTACAGACAGATATCTGAACTAACAATCTCGTTAAGGAATACTTTAGTGAAATACTTCACTAAGACGCTGGAAATAAAAAGGGATATCACCTTGATAAATATCAGTCATCGATTCGTTCAAAAAGCCGGATTTATTAATTAATGATAATTTTTGTGCGGAAGATATAACGAGGTGAGGCTAGCATAATGTCCAAAAATATAAATTAGAATCTGGCTGATAATGGAATATAGAAGAAAGTAAAGATGCTACAAAATCTAAATTACGGATGTCATCAAGATGAGCCGGTAATTAACTAAAGTTTAATTGTGGAAAGATAATATTTGACCAACAAAAAAGACGATTTATATACCTTATCTATGTGTACGTGTGTGTGTGTACGCGTGTGCATGCGCGGTGCGTTGGTGCGTGAGTGTTTATTTATTTGTGTGTGCGTGTAGCAGAAATTACTTCAAGCAGAATAATTCTTGGGTACTTGCTTTTCCCATAGAAATACTTGGACTTGGCAATTCCATAGAAGCGCGTGTACTTGATCATTACAGTTAAGAAAGTTTGTTTAATATCTGACACTGACAGTATTTCCTCATTAAAGTTGTATTTGTGTCTAAGAATCGCCTTTATATCTGAGAGTCTCACTCAGCCAATCTACTTCAAAACAGATAACTGTTTGATGTAGAATAGTTTCCATACAATTAGAAATGCCTTGCCACTGAATCTCTTCAATTGGCAAAACCTATTAAAAAGTGAAATAGTACATTTTCAATTTGAAAAAGAAAGATGGATCCTTTATTGTGAAACAGTATGATGGGTAGAGAGGAAAAGTAAACTGAGAACAGAGTGTAAGACTTCTTTACAGATACAAAGTCATAATGTAATAAAGTGTCAGTAGCAATAATGAGAGATGATTTGAACGTTATCTGGGATTGTTGCCTGTATTTGACTGGAAAAATAGATGTTTGCCAATAAAGCGCTATTGATTCATTATATATATATATATATATATATATATATATATATATATATATATATTCCTGATATCGACCCCCCAACATGGACTTATGCCGCACAGTATGTTAACAATAACGTCCTCTGTAAAAACCAGCACAAAGATACAGCAATCAGGAATCTCTCAAACCTTGACACTGCTAATGTCAAAATTAGCTTATTTATTTAGAATATAATTCTGCTTTGCCAAAGTCGACTAATCCCTCAAACAAAATAACCTGATAACAATGTTAACCGTATCTACGACACTACTATCTGAACTTTTCCAATTGACATCAAATTATTGTATGAAGCCAAACTTCCTAGACTACTGACTGAGTCATCTCTTAGCTAAATATGGAATGTTATATATATACAATATGTTTTTACTACAGACCAGCATATGGCTATTTACACAGCAAGTTATTTACCTGAACATAGTGTTCATCCTAAGACAGGTACTTATAAACAATTAAACTTAACGTAGCTTCGATGTTTTATTGCTGTGTTATTCATATGATGTTTTAATCTATTTGCTTTGAACAAACCTTTGATCCTCCTCAGTTATCTATTATTAAGAGAAGCTTTATCGTTAATCATTTTCTCTAGTTTAAAAGATTGCCACTCTTGTCCTTTTTTCAAATATTATTTTTTGTCCATTTTCTGAAAAATATTAATTCTGAAGAATATCGGCTAAAAGTAGCTATGTAACCCTTCGCTAGATTAACATATCACTAACATGTTATCTGCCATGATAATAGTGTTAGTCAGGGGTTATCATTGGCTGTTAATTAATCTATTACACACTGGTGTGTTTCTAAAATAGCGCATCGTGATTAACCGCGAAACTAGCATCATTTAGAATAATAAACACGAAATGAACACATATTTTACCCACAATGCTGCAGTCAATCTTGATTCTCGCCAGCAGTTGATTAAATCCATAGTCAAAGAGGTTTGCTGCCCTTTTTATTCCATCGAAGCTTTGGAAGCCGACATCAGAGTTAGATTTCAGTAAGTTAAGTGCAATTGACACTTTACATACATATTAACATCTATTGCACATGAATGTCACCAAAGAATGATTTGTCCCAAATCGTGAACAATTTAGCAACTCATGTTACCTGATGTTACGACAGATAGTTGTTTTCTTATATTTAGCTCGAAGATATGAGCACTTTCGATATGTAACAAAAGCTCACAAACAAACATTTAAACACTATTCTATATACACGGAACACCGAAGATGCTATTTTACCATAAACGGAGATATCGATTATGTGGCCTTAATCAGAGTATTTTCCAGTCTCCACAAAGAGTCTATTTAGCGTTTTCTAAAGCTTTACATTTGAATAAAATTTAATGAATTACTGAAAAACAAACTGCATAACAACATAGACCTTAGATATTATATTAATAAATGTTATTTAGTATAAATATTCATCGTGAATATTTCTTTCGAAAATCTGCCAGGAACCACCATTAAAAGCCCATATAGATTCGTGAAAGCTACTTTAAAGGGATGCTTAAAGATGCTAAAGAGAACGGCTCAGATGTCTTCGATCAGAATAATGAACTCGTTAGCATTTTGATAAATTGATAAAAAAATAATTATTCATAATTCATTATATTTTTCACTCAGTAATATAATGCAAGACAACTTCAAACAATCTCAGTTCGTATTGTGTTAAGGCATGCACACACACTAACTCAAGCACGCGGGTAGGCACAGATACACAGAAAGGGGGTGAAATACCTAAGCGCCCACCAATAAATACAGGTTCTTCACATTAACAGAGTGATCAATGCTGGTTTAGGTTTTATTCGTGTTTTATTCTATGTACCAACCCTATATATTGATCAGTAGATGTGTTAGTGTTATTGACTATCATGATAGACACTGTGAGAAATTGTATCAGTGGCAATTTGTATCATAAACAGAATTAGTTTCTAGGAGAATGAACATAAAGATCGTTGTATATAGCGTAGTTCCTGCGTCATTATCCACTGATGCTTTGAACAGATCTCTTTCTCTCTCTATCTCTCTCTCTCTCTTCTCAAAAAAAAATTTTTTTTTTTATATATATATTATATATATATATATATATATATATATATATATATATATATATATATATGTATTCTCTTCCTTTCAACCATTACTCCACTTTTTATAATTGTGAGCATGTGTTTTTGTCTATCCAAATTGTCTATCCTTTGTTTAGTGTTTTGTTTTACTTCGAGCCAATCTAAATGTGACAAATGTTATATATTTTGAGCTTAGTTAATATCTAGCAGGTCCAGTTCTAGTCTCAATCATCATAATACTAGATGACAGCTTCTTATAATCATCCAATCAGCGAACAGTATTAGCGTTAACACTCTGAAGTTGCAGGTGAATTAGTAAAATGATAACAACATCCTGTTATGATAACAACTGATAACAACATCCTGTTATGATAACAACTGATAACAACATCATGTTATGATAACAACTGATAACAACATCCCTCTGTTATGATAACAACTAATACAACATCCTGTTATGATAACAACTAATACAACATCCTGTTATGATAACAACTAATACAACATCCTGTTATGATAACAACTAATACAACATCCTGTTATGATAACAACTAATACAACATCCTGTTATGATAACAACTAATACAACATCCTGTTATGTGAGTATATAAGGTAACTGTACCTATCATTTTCTAATTGGAGAATGTTAGTCTAAAGTGGAGAAGTTCCTCTGGAGTGATCTAATTTACAAAACAGTTGGCACTTGGCTCGTAAATTTGTTATTGATGCTGAACTTTCTCGTTTAATCACATCAACCGACCTAACTACGGTCAGGTGGCGTTAATACTAAACTTAATAACAGAGCTCTCCCATCACATAAATATTTTCTTATCGAGCTTATCATTGCTAACAAACGAACGGTTTATTGATTACTGACGTCGGTAGAAACGAGCTATTCCCATAATCCTTCGGTATCAGTTGAAGCTAAAGCGATTAAAAATCACCTCGCATTAGATAAAACTGGCAGTAATACACCACACGTCACTACCTGATACTCTCTCCATTCAACAATCTAGACACTAAATCATCTGACTATAAGAAGGTGAGAATATCAGGAAAAATAACAGAGATAGAAATATTGATAGATTAGTAAACCTGCTTTTAGGGTATTTTATTAAGGTGATATTAAGGAATTATAAATTTACTACATTATTTCACAGTTATGCATTTATTTATACTCATACAATAATTAAATCAGTGTTATCATATTCATATTATTCCAGCTTATCATATATGTTTTAATAGCCCTAAGGGGCTTCTTTTTAATATCAGGGGACTGAATCCAGAGTGGCGACTTTTCTTGCTGAGACATGTGTAATGTCTCACCAGTCCCTAAGCCGCCAAGCAAAATCAAAATGCGAATCACCTACAGCCGTGGAGTTTGGGTGTAAAACACCCAAGTCAGATCACGGCAGTAGTGAGAATGTTTAGCTTAATAGGTTTTGTTGTTCGGGGAGAATCCCCAGGCTGTTGCTTAATCAGCACAGCCTCTATGTTGGAGTGGTTGAGAAACCGCCTCCCCCACCACTCACAGGGGAGCAGTACGGAAAGATGGAGCCGAAATACCCTGAGGGTGGTCACTGCCAGAGTGTTTTACGTCCTCAGGGGGTTTTTAACGTCCCCCTTTATTTTAAATAATTCGGTGTATGTGTGTGTGTGTGTTTGTGTGTGTGTGTGTGTGTGTGTGTGTGTGTGTGTGTGTGTGTGTGTGTGTGTGTGTGTGTGTGTGTGTGTGTGTGTGTGTGTGTGTGTGTGTGTGTGTGTGTGTGTGTGTGTGTGTGTTTCAAACTGACAATCAATGGTTATATAGTCGAGAAAGTTTGTGTCATTGTCCAATTACGAGTACCAACTAATAATGAACCAGAAGTGTTCTTGTTTAACATACTTCAATATATATATATATATATATATATATATATATATATATATATATATTGAGTCAGTCTTGCTTTGATAATTTGATAAGTACAGAAATATTAATCTGAGAGCTGTAATAATTGTCACTGTGAGAAGATTTAGTGATAGTTAGTATTACTGAGACTAAACATGGCATTACTTTATATCAATATGTTCGAGACTGTCTGTAAAATTTGGATTGTTATATTTGTGATATATTGACAGGATGACAATACAGAAATTAGAATACGGATAACTTAAAGATAACATCATTGTTTCCATAAAGAAGACGTGCATTATGTCCTATTTTTCTTTCAGTGCAGTTGAATGGAGAAATGGATTATTGTGCATAAAGCATTATACATTCATTATTAAACATTTCAGACACCTTAATACTATTAGTCGAGGTTGACTGGATGTCATCCAGAACTCTTTCAAACCTACAGCAGACTAAAGCAGTAGAGTAAGCCATTTGCTTAGACTTGAAACTGGTCACAGCTAGGTTAAGGGTCTATCCCCTACAGAAATGAGAAATGATCATCCTACAAAGACAACTTTTCCTGGAATTCGAACCCCGACCTGAAGTTAACTACCTCAGTATGTTACCAAAGTTCTCCCTATTAGAAACAGCACAAATATACAATAAACATGTATTTTCAAGTTCACATATTATCAAGACTATTGGCAATTACGTACAAGTTGATTGCAATCAAAATTCAAACAAAATGAAGACTAAATGCCTCAACCAGATCGGATATCTCAGCATAACTCTACTCCCAGTCAACATGTGAAACCCACCTTTATCTAGCGAATTATGTAATTATTGCATATGCCTTCATCGGCAAGCGACACCTTACCAGGATCCGGTGTCTTTCATATAATTTACCTAACTTGATCCAAATAGGCATGACAAGTTTAATTCGTTGAATAGTAGTGCTAATTTTTGTTTCAAACCTCCTGGTACAGCACACTAATATGATTAACACTTCTAACCAATAATACATTGCACTAACACTAATAATGTAATATTAAACTTTCTGAAGTTCAGCGTCATTCACATTTCTGTAAGACGTTGAAATATTACAATACATTTTGTCTAGTGCTCTTCAAATGGACTACAAAGCTTTCACCAACCTACTTGCAGTTTTTATCTTCTTCCATCTTCCTCTAATAATATCCTCTGCTTTATCGACAATCGCTAAATAATTATGTATTTACATGCACGACAGTCTCTTTTTTCAGCACAAGATAGGTCATAACCTGGCGTTCTTTAGCTGTATTTACTCAACGACTACACATAAAATAGAAGGATGTCGAAATCTTTCCAATATATTGACATATGTGGAAAATATTATTAATCGCTATTCCTATTCGTTATCATCCAAACAAATGAAGTCGGTTCTGTTCCTTCTAATACTTTTGAAATATCATATCAACACAGACAGTCATGACTGAAACTAGTCAACACAGACAGCCATGACTGAAACAAGTCAACACAGACAGCCATGACTGAAACTAGTCAACACAGACAGCCATGACTGAAACTAGTCAACACAGACAGCCATGACTGAAACTAGTCAACACAGACAGCCATGACTGAAACTAGTCAACACAGATAGACTTGACTAAACATATCAACACAGACAGTCATGACTGAAACTAGTCAACACAGATAGCCTTGACTAAACATATCAACACAGATAGACTTGACTAAACATATCAACACAGATAGCCATGACTGAAACTAGTCAACACAGATAGACTTGACTAAACATATCAACACAGACAGCCATGACTGAAACTAGTCAACACAGATAGACTTGACTAAACATATCAACACAGATAGCCAGGACTGAAACAAGTCAACTTAGATAGACTTGACTAAACATATCAACACAGACAGCCATGACTGAAACAAGTCAACACAGATAGACTTGACTAAACATATCAACACAGATAGCCAGGACTGAAACAAGTCAACTTAGATAGACTTGACTAAACATATCAACACAGACAGCCATGACTGAAACAAGTCAACACAGATAGACTTGACTAAACATATCAACACAGACAGCCATGACTGAAACAAGTCAACACAGATAGACTTGACTAAACATATCAACACAGACAGCCATGACTGAAACAAGTCAACACAGATAGCCTTGACTAAACATATCAACATAGGCAGCCATGACTGAAACTAGTCAACACAGGCTGCTTTGACTAAACATATCAACACAGACAGCCATAACTGAAACAAGTCTATTAATCTTTCACGACAGTGACTTCTTCATCGCACAGAGTCAACTTGGCATTAATCAATAATAGTGAGTAGATATGAAGTCCAACTTCCTATAATAATTTGCTCAACAAAGGTAGCCTTGGCTAATCATGTCAACACAGGTAGCCTTGACTAAGCATATCAACACAGTCAGCCATGACTGAAACAAGTCAACACAGGTAGCCTTGACTAAACATATCAACACAGGCAGCCATGACAAAAACAAATCAACACAGGTAACCTTGAATAAATATGGCAACACAGGCAGCCATGACAAAAACAAATCAACACGGGTAGCCTGGACGATATATGGCAACATAGGCAACCATGACTGAAACAAGTCAACACAGGTAACCTAAACTAAACATGGCAACACAGGCAACCATGACTGAAATAAGTCAACAAAGGTAGCCTTGACTAAACATGGCAACACAGGCAACCATGACTGAAACAAGTCAACACAGGTAGCCTTAACTAAAAATGGCAAAACAGGCAGCCATGACTTAAATAAGTCAACAAATGTAGCCTAGACTAAACGTGGCAAAACAAGCAGCCATGACTGAAACATGTCAACACAGTTAGCCTTGACTAAACATATCAACACAGTCAGCCATGACTGAAACAAGTGTCAACACAGGTAGCCTTGACTAAACATGGCAATAATAATCATGTATATTTAATAATACAAGCAGTCATGACTGAAACACAGGTAGCCTTGAGTAAACATATCAACATAGGCAGCCATGAATGAAACAAGTCAACACAGCTTGCCTTGATTAAACATATCAACACAGACAGCCATGACTGAAACAAGTCAACACAGGCAACCATGGCTGAAACTAGTCAACACAGGCAGCCATGGCTGAAACTAGTCAACACAGACAGCCATGACTGAAACAAGTGTCAACACAGGTAGCCTTGACTAAAAATATCAACACATGCAGCCGTGACAAAAACAAGTCTATTGATCTTCTACGACAATGACTTCATCATCGTACGCTGACATCTCAACATTAATTAATAATAATGAGTAGATTAGAAATCCAACTTCGTATAATATTTTGCTCTTACGTTCTATTTAATTGGCATAAAACTCTAAAACGTGCTAATAAAAATGTGAGGTCTTCATTTTGTTATTTTGCCCGCTGACCTAGAAATGTATTTACACAATCACGCATACAGATAAATAACAATATGGCGCCAATAAATCTTCACTGTGACCTTTTAATTCGTCACGTAAGGACAGGAAGGAGATTGTTACTAACGACGCCTTAGTTTGTAGAGGCCGTCTAACGAGATGTTGAAGCAAATAAAGATATATATTACTGTCATCACGTCAAGCAAACCATATTGACAATATTCTTACATAATTGGTGAACATGTAACTAATAAAGGAAGCCATAAAACAAGAATATGATGAAGATTAAAAATTATAGATAATGGTATAAGAATTGTTTAAATGAATCATCAATTGGGAAAACTGGAATCTTTCCCAAGTACAACCATCTCGAAACGAAACAACGAATTTAGAATATCTACTAGCCTTCATAATAAATAAGACAAATTCTTGACAGTAATACCGCGGGGTAGGGGGCAGCCATAAATAGAAATAACATTCTGGCACAGGATGGATAATATAAATTAAGAATATCAGCAGGATGAGTTATTAACTCAAGTTTAATTAAGGAAAGACAATTTTGGAGATAGAGATGATGTTTACATATTGTTGATAATGATCGTAATGATGATATATATATATATATATATATATATATATATATATATATATATATATATATATATATATATATATATATTAATTGCGACACATTTAGTAATTTATTCAACTCGTTTTTATTTGACAGTCTAGATGAGTTAATCAATTTCAAACTATTAAATGAGCTATATAGAATAATAACCATTCGGCTAGATATCACTTCCCATTGAGTCACATAAACTGACAAACGAAACGTTATTTTAAATTTGTTTTCACATCGATCACTTTGATTTGGGTGTATATTCGGTTGATTAATTATATGTGGAATATGCACACATGTCCAAAGTTGGCACACATAGAGTGGTGACGTTACACACCAGAATAAAATTATATCGAAACACTAAACTGGTGATGAGGTCAGTAGGCAAATATGTTCGGAATTTGCCGTGTGAAAGTTGATAGAATATATCCACTTCTCTTGACGTCATCAGAATTTAATAATATCACAGTTAGAAAAGATCAAATCACTAGAATTAATGGTATCTGTAAAATATATAAGGAATTTTATAAGTAAAACTAAAATATCCAAATAATCTCGTTATGTAGCACTGAAGGATGACTGGGTTTATACAAAAGGAAATGAAATATAAATATTGTAAGCGAAGCTTTAAGAAAGATTAACCTGTCATACTGTGAAGTACCTGAGGATAAATTATGGGTTCAATACTAGAAAATGTAATATGAACCTCTCCTAAACGGTAACTAATTCGTCGATTGTGGGAATATAATAATTGAACCTATTTATATTAAAAGGTTGATAGTGCATACCAGAGACTGGGTGCTGCATAACAAAAACATATGTTGCCATATGCTATGGTCCGCATCTTAGGTACTACCTTATGGTTGGGAGTTTGTCTTGTGACGTTGAGATACTGATTAATGCTAGTCTAGCATAAATCGGTGAATAATATACATCCAAGAAGGTGCTACGAGAGAGGGTTCAGTAAACAAATTAACAGGAAGACTCTGAGAGCATAGAGCATAAAGGTAGAAAAGACAGGTATAAAAACCATGTGATATATTTGATCTAATTATATTTATTTAAGGTAATTAGATTAGTAAAGGTGTTTAATAAATCAACGCTAATACAATATAAAAGTTGGTTATCGACGTATGAGCAATAATTGATGAAAATAACCTTGTTTTATTACGTGTGTTGTCTGGTGTTTTGCCACGAATGGAAGACACGGATATATTGGTCTTATATTTCACTTTGTGTCAACTTGGTTAAGAGCCTGCAACTTTGTGTCAATAGATACTGGGTTACGTTTGCTAGCCATTGCGATATTTGATTACTAATAGAAAATTGTCTCAACTTAAACAGGTCGGTAAGCCAATCCAAAGTTCGCAGTTTACAATACGCCACAATATCCTTTGAAGTGACAGGTGT
>JAODUP010000775.1:182500-197500 GCA_025642065.1 Paralvinella palmiformis | reverse complement strand
ATATATATATATATATATATATATATATGACTCCCCCCTCAATTCTATCTTTATATATTGTATGCCTATAAACACCACTATACTTAAGACATTATCTTGATTGAGCTAAATAAAACGTTTTTAGCATCCCGTTGTCAAGTGAATTGCAAATTGCAGATTATGATAATCAACCGGTAATTATTCTGGACAGAAATGCATAATTATTGAGTTTGTATTCATGATGCATTAATCAACCGTCAGTATTGCTGAAACATAAACATCCTTCCTTTATATTGTAAATTTTCGGCAACTTATAGAACGTTCATATTGATGTGGTTTACTGTAAGTTTGTAGTAATTATTGACAAAACTCGTCTCGCACCTAAATAACTGTGACGAGTACACTATATAGATTTACCATGATATATATTCTTCATGACAGCTGAACTAAATCATAAATCAATGATGCGTGTAGCGTTTTCGACACCATCGATAAAGGAGACAGGATCGCCAAGCCCGATCGATTCCTCTTCGATAGCTTTCTGTGTCGAGAAATGTCTCTCTCACCTTCTAGCACCAAGTCAGTTTGCTATGTTAGAGATATCAAATATCGTTCACGGTGTAGAAAAGATTCAGAGAGATTCTTGTAAGTAGCGTTCTATTTCCTGATTTTTTGGAAGTATCTACTCCGAAGTTCTATCGATAGTTTAGAATTTCGTTTTCGAAATGAATTACTATAAGTCACATGGTTTCATTGTTGAAATTTAGACCAAGTGCAATAAACCATTTCTCAATAATTAAATGCGTTCTTCCAGGAAGAGGAAGAGATGGGTTATAGCCACTGAGCATCTCTCAAGTCCTTTAGATTGCAATCCTATGATCATTCAGTTTACTACGTTTATAATATTATTCCACATATTTCACATAAGGACGATGTTGCGAGGTTGATAACTTGATTCTATCGCCTTCACTAGGAAAGCCTTAAGTAATTTGAAACGTTATTTCTCTGAAGCTTCCCCGAATCTATGAATGCCAATAATCAAATGACAATTTGGTGGTTCATCCTAACGCCTCCCATGAAATATTCTGAGTACCATCTATGCTGGTATAGTAGTATTCTTTATAGATTATAGAATAAAGATATTTTGTTTGACTTTTTCCATTATTTTAATATTATCTAATGTAACTTTCCTGAATTAGATAAATCATCAGAAGGTTCGAATCCCGGTCGTGGCACTAGAGTAAGGGGAGTTTGTCAACCAAACCAAGCAACTGGCAAGGTTTTCTCCGCCAAATATGCCGTCTATTGTAAATTCTAAATTTATTTACAATTAGTCCCCTATGGTGAACCAGTATATTACATACCATATCCGTCTACCTCATTTGAGGTACCTAAGCCGCGTAAAATAACTGTCATTTCGGCCATTATTATTAGGCAGTAAAATAAAAATAAGAATAAGCAGACGTCAGTTGTTTTTATTGGCAACGCCAAGTTATAAAACAGAAGAAGATTTTCTCTGTTTGTGATATCGAGCACCTTTACTAAATATAAGTTATCTAAAAATTAAAAATTACTCGAGTACGTTTTATGTAGATCTAGCAGTGTATTTGTCAAATATTGTTTGCACGTGTATTTACTGTGTCTAAACGTCATTACAATCTGACATGACGGATACATTGGCTGCATCAGGACTAGATGAATTCAGACTATGGCAGGTGGACCTCCTGTATGGTTAACCCTCTCTGTCTGCCGTGATCAACTCGTTAGGTTCCACCAAATCTAAGAAGCCCGATTTCCTAGTGATCTTCATGGGCCCGCACACCCCATGTCTCTGATAAAAAAATAATGGCTCCATTTGGTGTGATGCCAATAACAAATTGTATTGTGTTGTGTTTTTATAATCACTCTATGTGATGGCCTGCAGTTCTAAATCACGAGCAAGCTCTATGAACAATTGAAGATGTTGACATATCACTTGTTGTGATGGCCAGAATATTAGAGGACCTAGAGTAGCACCCAGGAGTTGATTATGTGAGAAACCAGCACTGATGAAATTCTAAATATACCTGACAGCAACTCAATCACGATAGCCATGCAGAACCTCATCAGTACCAGCAAATACTCTTCCAGCTGTGATGTACTGGGCTTTGGACCTGGATTCTGTTATCTCTTAAGGGGACCAGTCTTCCTCAACTTACGAATCTTACTATATCTTCCACATTAGCGCTTTATCTGTGCATTGTGTTCAGCGAAATTGTGTGGAGACTATCAAACGCTGATCTATTAAGGAGCCCAGTATATGTTCTGAGTTTCTTATCACTAGCCATTAATCTCCTAATAAGGTTGGCTTGTTTCTAGTTGGTCAAAATCGGCGTCTTCGACTTAGTGACAATTTCCTTAAATTCATCATAATCATTCTGTACGGGTTTTTTTCTTCAGTTTTGCTTGTTGAGAACTGTAACCCACACAGATTGGAGAGCAATTGCATCAAAAGACATACGTGTGCTCATTATGTTGTGGTTGCTGATCATTGCCAGGCATTGGACATACGTCTTCCACAAGATGGATCAATGTGGTGTTGCGCCAGTTCTTTTCTCAATTTTCGTGCCGCTGTTGGCTTAACATCAATTAAATGGATAAAACAAGTTCTGTTAGGTGCAGATGGTAGCAAGTAGCAGAGAGTGTATGAGCCGTTGTAGCAATGATCAAAGGCGCAAATTCGAATCATCCTATCATTCATATGTCATCAGCTAGATGTTTTATAAAACAAATAATTAGACCTACAAATCACAGTCGTTTAATCAAGTGAGTATCCCAATTAATAATAAAATACACCTTTAAATATACAATGTAGATCGTACCACAGAGTTAATGATAACAGTCAGCAACTGTGTAGTGGAACTACTACGGTTACTACTAGTCTACTAGTACTAGTAGTACTAGACTAGAGCTGCCATGTACTGAATCAGATTTCAGACATTTTGGTACCACTTCAACTAGCAGTAAGTTGTTTATTAGACCTACATATTAGTCCAATATTTTTCAAAATATTTTCATAAAAATATAAAACTTGTTTTTCTAGATCTAGCAATGTACAAATGTTCATTTCCCGCGATAAATAAATATATCGGCAGACGACTGCCATGTTCGTTTGTTTATCCAGAGTACGCCTCTATAGTGACGTTTAACGTATGCGTATTGGGAACTCCAAATAGGCTTATTACGTACAACTTAACTACAATCAAAATTCAAACAAAATGAGAAATAAATGCCTCAACAAGATCGGATATATCAACATACCTCTAGTACCAATCAACTACAAATAGATACGTAAATGACAGTTAGATTAACATATTAAAGACTTTCTGTCATGATCTTTAATTTAAGGCGAAGCTTACATTGATTTTTACTAATTCTATCGATCTCGAGCGCACATTGTGTAGTTTTTTACTATGACTTGATATGCATACGACTATTACTGTCCCTTGATCTATTTATTAATTGTCCTTATCAGATCTGTCAGTCGGGTTCTGCCATAGTTGTTCACTTTGTGGATAATGTTCCAAGCTTCATTACCATTCACCAATTGCACCAATGCTCGTACAATTAAACTTTCTGAGGATCAGCCTTATTCACTTTTCTGTGAGACGTGGAAACATTAGAATAAATCTGGTCTAATGTTCTTCAGATATATATATATATATATATATATATATATATATATATATATATATATATATATATATATATATATATATATATAATATTAATCGCTATTCTTATTAGTTATCACCAAAACAATTGATGTCGCTTCTGTTCCTTCTGTAACGTTTGAAATATCATACCAACACAGGCAACCATGCCTGAAACAAGTCAATAGAGGTAGCCTTGACTAAACATGGGAACACACGCAGTCATGACTTAAATAAGTCAACAAAGGTAGCCTAGAGCAAACATGGCAAAACGGGCAGCCATGACTGAAAAATGTCAACATAGTTGGCCTTGACTAAACATATCGACACAGTCAGCCATGACTGAAACAAGTCAACACAGGTAGCCTTGACTAAAATATCAACACAGGCAGCCGTGACAAAAACAAATCAAAACAGGTAACCTTGTCTAAACATGGCAATAATAATCATGTTTATTTAATAATACAAGCAGCCATGACTGAAATACAGGTAGCCTTGAGTAAACATATCAACATAGGCAGCCATGACTGAAACAAGTCAACACAGGTTTCCTTGACTAAACATATCAACAGAGGCAGCCAAGACTGAAACAAGTCAACACAGGTGGCTTTGAATAAACGTAGCAACACAGGCAGCCGTGGCTGAAACTAGTCAACACAGACAGCCATGACTGAAACAAGTGTCAACACAGGTAGCCTTGACTAAACATATCAACACAGGCAGCCGTGACAAAAACAAGTCTATTGATCTTCTACGACAATGACTTCATCATCGTACGCTGACATCTCAACATTAATTAATAATAATGAGTAGATTAGAAATCCAACTTCCTATAATATGTTGCTCTTACGTTCTATATAATTGGCATAAAACTCTAAAACGTGCTAATAAAAATGTGAGGTCTTCATTTTGTTATTTTGCCCGCTGACCTAGAAATGTATTTACACAATCACGCATACAGATAAATAACAATATGGCGCCAATAAATCTTCACTGTGACCTTTTCATTCGTCACGTAAGGGAACAGTAAAGAGGAAGGAGATTGTTACTAACGACGCCTTAGTTTGTAGAGGCCATCTAACGAGATGTTGAAGCAAATAAAGATATATGTTACTGTCATCACGTCAAACAAACCATATTGACAATATTCTTATAAAATCAGTGAACATAGAGTTAACCAAGGAAACTAGGAAACAATGGTTTTGCGAAGATAAGAATATAGAGATAGAATTAGGCATAAATTACAGAAATATTATTTTAATGATTCATCCACTGGGAAAAACTAGAATATTTCCCAGGTACAGGCATCGTGAAACGAGACAACCAACTTGAAATATTCATAATAAATAAGATAATTTCTTGATAGTCGTACCAAGGGGCTCGCCGTAATGCATACGTACTAATCAAGAAGGATTGTGGTAATCAAAAATGTATCTTATGCCTTTAAATAATATTTATACTCAAAATCTACCCATCAAGTTGAATCTTAAAACGTGATAAAACGTTATGTTCTATAATGCAACACAATTAGAGTCTATAGCAGCAAACAGACTTACCTATCATAGACTTGTAAATACAAGCAATATATTATATATATATATATATATATATATATATATATATATATATATAGAATGACGTCATCGATATTGATTACTTCTTTAAGATATTGTTATCATTCAATATTCCAAACACACAGCGTTTGATATCATTACTAGTCATCATATGAAAGCCTACACGTTTTTTATTAAAACATCTGAGTCATTAATTAACGATATGTTTGCGCAGAAGCGATAACATGTCAACGATTGCATAACATATTGTATATAAATAGAAATTAGAATCTGGCACGGGACAGAATAATGAATGAATTTACACAAAATAATCTAATTTAAGAATATCAGCAGGATGAGTTATTAACTCAAGTTTAATTAAGGAAAGATAATTTTCTGTATAGAGATGATGTTTACATATTGTTGATAATGATTATGATATATATATATATATATATATATATATATATATATATATATATATATATATATATATATATATACTTGGACAATCCACTTTTAGGAATTTATTCAACTCATTTTTTATCTGACAGTCTAGATGAATTAATCCATTTCAAACTGTTAACTGAATTATGTAGAATAGTATCCAGTCAACAAGAAATGACTTCCCATTGAGTCCTATATACTAGCTAACCCTTTTGACGGAAAGGTTTATGCTGTAAAATTTAATATTCCGAATTAGAAAAAGTGAACACTTTTCTTTTGCCTATAAACTCATTACTTAAAGCAATTCTATGGTTACCTTTTCATGTTATTTTAATAACAATGACTGTTGTTGTCACGATTACTAAATCACATATATATTTCATTCTAAACGTACAATATCATTTTATGGATAGTCATGTTACCTTAATTTTTAGTTTTTTTCATATCGATCACTATGAGCTAGTTGTTAATTTGGTTGATTAATTAATTATACGTGGAATGTGCACATATGTTTAAAGTTGACACACATAGAGTGATGATGGTACACACACAACCGAATACAATTATATCAAAACATCTGTTCGGAAATTGCCTAGTGGAAGTTGATACAACTGAACAGTTATAAGGATACCTTGTATGACTCGTAATTGCTGCGAAGAACCTGAATTTCTTATTACAGACAAATAACATATCAACCTCTCATGACGTCATTAAATAATATACATCCAAGAATGTATTATGAGAGAGAGTTCAGTACAAATATGAACTGGAATAAAGAAGAAAAGACTTGAAAAGAGCTAACTATATATATATATATATATATATATATATATATATATATATATATATATATATATATATATATATATATATATATATATTTAGGGTAAATTAGAAAGGTATTTTATAAATCAGACCTAATAGGTGTTTTCTAGTAAATAGTTTGTACCTATACACCATTTTATACACTGACTACGCACTTAGAATAATTTATTATAACTTGTTCCTTAATACATTAATCATAAACTTAATCTACCAGGAATGTTTATCATCTATATAACATAAACATGTTTGTTGTTATTCGGTCATTTTCTAGATATAAATATCAGCGAATATGAACGAAGGTTATTATCAGATTATTAGATAATATGTTAATCGTCATTAATGATGGACATTATAGACAATTGATAATAAACCAACTGAGTTATTAATATCACATGATGCTACGTTTATTAGATCAATGTGATGGCCTACTCACTGTCTTTCTGCCTCTCTCACTGGCTTAATGCAGATATGCCAGTTAGTATTTGTAAATGTATGTATGTTTGTAGGTATAAATGTATGTAGGTACGTATGAACGTATGTATGTATGTATGTATGTATGTATGTATTTATGTATGTATATATGTATGTATGTATTTATTTATGTATGTATATATGTATGTATGTATGTAATTATATGTATGTGTGTTGGTATGAATGTATGTATGTATACATTATATATAAGATTAATTGGTGTATCGTTTAACATATTCTCTAACTTATCTTATGTACGAACGAGGTATTTATATGTTTATCTCATCTGTCACTCGATGAGTAAAATCTCAAGTACCACAGATATCACATAACAAGGTAACAAAACGAAATAATAATATAATAAATATATCTGACTGTAGCTGGATGTTGAAGTAATGTCAGTAATGGGAATATTATCTACTACTTCCCTCAACGACCTTCACAAATAATGTACCTGCGTTAATGCTAAGGAATATACAGTTTTTCCGTCTCAATTGTACAATATGAAAAAGAGGGGTAGAGCTGATTAGTGCCACGAAAACAAATTAATTAACTTACGTTCTACGAAAACCCCATTATGTTCTATACACCCATTATAAGTTTTCAATACACCTGGATGGGCTCGGTTTTACTGATTATATATGATATGTGTATGCTTCTTTGTCAATTCTGCTTATTGAAAGGCCCATTAAAAGAAGTCTAGATCAAGGGCTATTGTTTGAAAAAGACGTTTAATCACCAAATGAAAAAGGTATACTTGATTTGAATAATCAATGCATTATTCTTCAGATACACTGAAAACAAAAGGATTACTATTAATTAATTAGGTTTCTCAATCATTAATATGCTTCAGGATGCTTTGAAATAATCATGATCTGTGCTGTATTAGGATATTCACTCAGGCACATATAGATTTCGAGAGAAGTAGAGAGCTATTATGAGAGAGGAACTGTATGTGTGTGTGCGCGCGTGTGTGTGTGCGCGCGTGCATGTGTGTGTGTGCATGCATATGCGTGTGTGAGTATATATATATATATATATATATATATATATTGTGTGTGTGTGTGTGTGTGTGCGTGTGCGTGTATGTCCGTGTATGTGTGTGTGTGTGTGTGTGTGTGTGTGTGTGTACAGATTATTTACATTGTGTCTAAAGCTGATAAGGTTTATTCATATTCTACTTCATGCACCATGTCTATATCTATATATGTTGATGTTGACATAAATGATATAAGTGACACTTCGTCTTGAAAATGGAAACATCGTTTAATACAGCATTATCTATCATTAAATGGATCACTTACACAGTATAGAAGATTATATAAGGTTTTGATCAATATAGTTTGACGATTATAGATAGTTCAATATAATGTTATCAATATAACATATGTGGTGCACGTTTTACAAGCCCACAAAACTCACCAAATCATGTTCATTAAATGTATTACATATAATTAACTGAATGTCATGTTTAAACCTACCTTCATTCATTATTCTGTTTATTTTCATTGCAGTATAATACTGATTAAGTCTAGGACCTACATTATCAAATACATAACATTGGGTGGTTCAGGAGATGAAACAGTACACATAAATATAAGTCATAAACAAATTATTAGACTATCTATAGGTTAATACGAGGTTATACTATGTCATCCAATCATATCAATTATTAGGACTATCGATTACCTGTCATGTAACGTTAGCCCCCCCCCCCCCCCCCAAACAAAATCAAGTTAAACTGAGATTTCACTGTATTCTTAGTTAATAATTTATTATCTGATATAACGAATCAGAGTAGATCAGTGTTGTAGTTGCACAATGGTAGAGTGGTTCAGTGATAATATGGTTTACTCGTATGTTCTTAACCCTAATCAGGAAAAGACAACATGGATCGATATTGCGAGGATTGAACTATTAGCCAAATTCAATGGTTTGATTGAATAAAGGTTTTATTCATATATAATATATATAATAAAACACTGATTGTTCCATTCTTAAATGTTCCACGAGTAATCAATCTGTTTCACGTTTATTATCGATTTTTTCGTTACTTCCATTGCGTTTCATTAACATGTGGAAATGTGTATTGTTGTAGCTGGTAATTTTAGCACTTTAGTGATTAACAAATTTGTTTTATTTCAAATAGAAAATGGATGGATGTTGTCCAAGGACACGTTGGGCATTTAACGTCCTAGATCATTTAAATTATTCCAAATGGAAGAACTATTATCGCTGTTATTATCTGACAATGTGAGCTAGCAATTTCTTCAACAGGACTGTCAAACAAATCGTTGCCTACTCATAGGATGTGGGAAATTTGTTTACCTGTTCCCGACATCATTTTGTTTTTAAAAGCTTCAAATATTGGAAAATATTATGTTGCCATTAGACATAAATGACTAGTCGTGGTAGATGGAATAATGACTTAAATAATAGAATCTTTATTGTTAAAGGTAAAAGCCAAAGGTGAATGTCTGTCATTTCTGTTTAATATATATTACCAAGATTATGTGCAAAACTTAATAACTTAATCCTGAATAGCCTAGAGTATTAAGATCGATAACTGCTGATACAAAACAAATTTTTATAATGATCATTATGCTGATTCAGGTTTGGTAATTAGCATATCAACAATCATTATGAGTTCCTGAACATCAGTGTATCATATTTAGATATATATGGTTTATTGCCATCGTATATGGTTTTAATAGCCCTATCTGACATCCTTCTTAATAGGTTACGTATTGATTTTAATGTAATCTAATTATTAACTCCTATAAAAATATGTTTTTTAATTTTCATCAAATTAATCTCTTTCCAATCATGACTATGAATGAATGAAACATTAACGTATCCTTGGATGAGCTAAATTCAAAAACTAATAAACCAGCTGGTTATAGCTAATAGTAATGTGTTGGATGTTCTGTTTGGAATCAGCATTTAGACTGTTTCCTATCAAATGCTGTATAATTATGGGTGACTTTTGTAGTACTTTAGCGCCATGTCAAACCAAATTCTGGTTGCAACATAAAATCATTATTTTGACGATACTTAGTTTATATAATTTCTTTACTAAATCTACATGAAAGTCGACAGAAATAATAAATAAAGGTGACATGATTGGACTTGAAGTCAAGTAAGAAGGCAGACAGATAAACCTATCTAAAATAAAATATTTTTGTGGAATGAAACTTCAACATAAAACCTTTATTTCACGCACTCACACAAACATTCAGTATATTAGTAGAAATTTACATCAGCTGATTAAACAAAACAAATATCAATTGATGACTTGAACATTTCCTCTTATACACAATATTTTATTTTCACTCCTTCCCATAAAATGTTAAACATCGTGGTGATAAGACACATGATTGTATTAAAGTACCTGATTCATTTAAATCTTCTATGTAAAAGAAATGTTCAAAAAGAAAAACTCCAAATCTAAATCAACATCGTCGATCATCATATTCTCAAGATCAAATTGGGCGCCTCCGTGTTCTAGCGGTAGCGTGTTGGACCACAGATCACTACCACCGTGTTCGAATCTCGGCGCGGGCATACCTGAAGGTTGTTTCATCTTTGACTTCGTTTCACTACCTTTGGAGGTCGTTCGGCCCATTTAGCCTACCATGTGCACAAAAGTGGCCGTCAATCATCATCATCATCCAGATCAAATTCACAATGGAAAGCTTCAGTTCTTATAAGAAACTACTTTTTTTTGTTTTTTTTTACAAAATGTAATAAGTTTCGTTCTGAATAGATGCAGATAATCCTCATAAACTGAACTGTGATTCTTCTACCAATAAATAACTATACTTATTTCTCTATCAGTATCTGATTTCAGAAATATTACGTGATGCGTGAAGGTCCCAGTTCTGGACGATGTAAGTTCTTGTGAATATATTATTGTTTAAAATGATATAAACATGATTGGTTATATTGGATGATTATAATGTAGCCGTTATAAAGTAAATCTTCACCAACATGTATCTGGCCCATTTAATTTTTATGAATTATGTATAATTAAAGTGCACTGTTTCAAAGAGATAGTCGAGATAGTTTGTGACATTGTTGAATTACGAGTACCAACTAATAATTAAACAAAAAAGTGTTCTTGTTTAACAAACTCTCACAATATATATATTTATATTTATATTTATTCAGTCTTGCTTTGTTAACCTGACACGTTCAAATATAGCAGTCTGGAAGCGGTAATAGATACTATTGTCAGAATATTTAATGGTGCTTAGTATTACTGTGACTAATAACATCATTACTCTATCAATATTAGAGACTGTCTGAACCTTTAACCATGATTTATTTGTGATATATTGAAAAGATGACAGTACAGATGGTATAATACAGATAGCTTAAAGATAACATCATTGTTTCCATAAACAATACGTGTATTATGTCCCACTTAATATTCTGTCAGTGTTGTTATCAACGACAGTGCATATTGAGAAACATGTATCTTGCAACATTGACTGTAGTTGAGTGAAACATTTCAATCACCTCAGTGTTATTAGCTGAGACTGAGTAGATATCATCCACAACTCTTCCAATCCTACAGTAGAATAAAGCAGTAGATTGAGTAATTTGCTTATCCTTAAAACTGATCACAGCTAGATGAAACATTCTACATAACGAACTATTCCTGGGATTCGAACCCCGACCTGATATTCTGTAGCTCACTATATTACCGAAGATCTCCCTCTCAGCAATAGCACAGACGCAATAAGCAGGTATATCTCAAGCTCGTGTATTATCTGACTATTGTTAATAAGGTACATCTTGACTGCAATCAAAATTCAAATTAAAGGAAGAATAAATACCTCACGAAAATCGGATATCTCAACGTAACTCTAATACCAGTCAACTACGAATATATACCTAATTATCTGGTAAGTTAACATATCAAAGAAGGTTTTCTGCAATGATCTTTAAATTAATTCGAAATTTAGCATTGACTTTTAATTCATTAATTAATAATAATAATAATTAAAATAATAATAATCTTCAGGTCAATGCGCTATTCAATGAAATCTCTGATGATATATCTGTAAAGGCCTAATAAGAAATTTAAATCATAATCGTTATTTAACTGTGAAAGCAACCTCTCAAATTTTCAAGAGACAACGCATTTTTTGTAGTATCCGCCCGCAACCTATTCCACAAAATAGGGTCTGCAACATTAAATACACAATCACCATATGACCTGATCCGAGACGCAGGCACTTGCAAGAGTATCCAAGTTTCCAGGGTTTCTAATGGACACCAGTTCACACGAGTATTCAGGTACCATGTCATTGATAGATATATAAATTGTTAGTAAAATCTTGAAAAAATACAATGTCCAACAGGTAGCCAATGTAGATTTTGAAGAACTGGGATAATATGATCAAACTTTAGAGTATGTGTCACTATGCGAGCTGCGCTGTTCTGAATTCGCTGAAGGCAATTGATGTTATAATCAGATATGCCATATAACAGGGAGTTACAATAATCTATACCAGATGTAAAAAAGACATGGATCACCGTAACACCGTAACGAGGCAGCTGGACATACTGGTGTGACAAGTTCATGCATGTAAATTCATTTGCCAAACCTTTTGAGTAATTCATAGCCAAATATCAGCAATACAATTGTTCTAAATTCTTCAAGGGGGACGGGTATACATTGGGAAATCCAGAGAACCAAGAACTGAACCCTGTGATACACCAGATAATTAAAAATGACCATCAGATAAAATACCCTGAACTGACAATATCTAGGAGCGTTTTTCCAGATATGATCGAAACCATTCAAGTACTTTAGCTGACAGACAGAACATGTCTTTGAACCTCGGGAAAAGTGCGTTATGGTGAACTTTATCAAATAGAGCAAATAGATTCAGAAGACCAAGTAATAGTGGGTTTTTTTTACACCCGAACCAGGGATATATTGATTATTAACTATTTTGTTATTGAGCTTATCAGAACATTCGAACATCTTGACGGAAGTTATTAAAACAATGGGTCATATCTTTATCTGAGTTTATCATATTCGGAAGAACAGTCTGACATTTGTGTGATACTGTATTCACAACAACGAAAACAGTCCTTTTATTTCCCTTTCTTGCTTTGATTTTTAAATTGTAATATTCTGATTTATCAGAGGCATTGGCTTGTTAAAATAGAATTTTGCTGATCTTGAACATTTCATAATGAACACACCAAACTCGTCTTGATCCACGACCGCTCACAATACCTTCAGTTTCTCTTTGAAGCTTGTGGGTCCTTGTTTTACCATGGAAGCAGTGGTATCGTGGTCATTTCCTTTGTCCTTAAATTCTGATAACTTCTCTATTACCAATGTCATCTCTATGGCCATTTTCATAGTCTGAAAATATATCTGTTCTGTCCCTGGCATTTGCATTGAAGGAGATTCAAAGCACTGGTTTCTCATGTCTTTTGCTGGAAAACATTCTCTTGGCCGAAACCATTCTAGAGAAACATGTGCGTATCAATTCGTGTCATTTAGGGCCGCTACAAGAGCATGACTGACTTAACCGCATACAATTATCATTGTCCCTTGATCTATTCATTAATATTGTTCATCAGATCCATCAGTCGTTTAGTCATAGTTATTCACTTTGTAGATAATGTTCAAAGCTTATTTACCATTCATCAATGGCACCCACACTCGTAATATTGATTTCTGTAAGACGTTGAAATATTACAATGCATCGAGTTTAATGCTCTTCAAAGGGGCTACGAAGCTTTTGACGAAATAATTGAATTTATTCTTTTCTTCCGTCTTTCTCTCATAATATCTTCTCTTTTATAGGCCATCGAAAATATGTGTATTTACATGCACGACAGCCTCCTTGTTTCAGCACAATATAGGTCATAATCAGATTCCTTTAACTGTATTTACGAACGGACTACATATACAATAGATGGAAGTTGAAATCTTTCCAATTTATTGACATATATGGAAAATAATATTAATCGCTATTCTTATTCGTTATCATCAAACCAAATTATGTTGGTTCTGTTCCATCTGTTACTTTTGAAATATTCTACAAACGCAGACAACCATTAGTGAAACAAGTCAACACAGGCAGCCATCACTCAAGCAAGTCAACACAGACAGCCATCACTCAAACAAATCAATACAGGCAGCCATCACTCAAACAAGTCAATACAGGCAGCCATCACTCAAACAAGTCAATCACAGGCAGCTATCACTCAAACAAGTCAACACAGGCAGACATCACTCAAACAAGTCAACACAGGCAGCCATCACTCAAGCAAGTCAACAGAGGTAGCCATCACTCAAACAAGTCAACACAGGCAGCCACCACTCAAACAAGTCAACACAGACAGCCATCACTCAAACAAATCAATTCATGACCATACTAAACAAGTCAATACAGGCAGCCATCACTATCAAGTCATCAGTCAACACCAAATAGTCGGCGCTATCACTCAAACAAGTCAACTAGGCAGACATCACTCAAACAAGTCAAACAGGCAGCCATCACTCAAACAAGTCAACACAGGCAGCCATCACTCAAACAAGTCAACACAGGCAGCCATCACTCAAACAAGTCAACACAGGCAGCCATCACTCAAACAAGTCAATACAGGCAGCCATCACTCAAACAAGTCAACACAGGCAGCCATCACTCAAACAAGTCAACACAGGCAGCCATCACTCAAACAAGTCAACACAGGCAGCATCACTCAAACAAGTCAACACAGGCAGCCATCACTCAAACAAGTCAACAGAGGCAGCCATCACTCAAACAAGTCAACACAGGCAGCCATCACTCAAACAAGTCAACACAGGCAGCCATCACTCAAACAAGTCAACACAGGCAGCCATCACTCAAACAAGTCAATACAGGCAGCCATCACTCAAACAAGTCAATACAGGCAGCCATCACTCAAACAAGTCAACACAGGCAGCTATCACTCAAACAAGTCAACACAGGCAGACATCACTCAAACAAGTCAACACAGGCAGCCATCACTCAAAC
>JAODUP010000775.1:0-180000 GCA_025642065.1 Paralvinella palmiformis | reverse complement strand
ATGACCTCTCTATAAGGAACCCCCAAAATATCCACAATCACCATAAACACAGGAATAGTGTTTATTTAAACCAAAGTTAATAGATAGTGTGGTTTTAATCGGCATATTTCAGTCGTCTAAAAGAGCTTATCTATCATCTTTAATTGACTTTAATGAGCCGAAACATAATAATCTAACCTCTAAGTTCAGCTATCATCCACATCATCTATCAATAACATATTGAGATAGAAATAAACTCGATGAGTGACATATCAAGAAGTAAGTCAAACATCACATAACAAGGTAATAACAATAGAAAATAACAATATAATAAACATACCTGACTGTACCTGAGTGTTGAGATAACGTAAATAATCAGATCATTATTTACAACTTCCCTCAACCATCTTCACTAGCAGTGTATCTACATCTAAATACACCTCTTTGATCTCAATAAACGTCTATGGTCTCAATAAACGTCTATGGTCTCAATAAACGTCTATGGTCTCAATAAACGTCTATGGTCTCAATACACCTCTTTGATCTCAATAAACGTCTATGGTCTCAATAAACGTCTATGGTCTCAATAAACGTCTATTGTCTCAATAAACGTCTATGGTCTCAATACACCTCTATGATCTCAATAAACGTTCAGGGTCTCAATAAACGTCTATGGTCTCAATAAACGTCTATTGTCTCAATAAACGTCTATGGTCTCAATACACCTCTATGATCTCAATAAACGTTTATGGTCTCAATAAACGTCTATGGTCTCAATAAACGTCTATGGTCTCAATAAACGTCTATGGTCTCAATACACCTCTATGATCTCAATAAACGTTTATGGTCTCAATAAACGTCTATGGTCTCAATAAACGTCTATGGTCTCAATAAACGTCTATGGTCTCAATACACCTCTATGGTCTCAATACACCTCTATGATCTCAATAAACGTTCATGGTCTCAATAAACGTCTATGGTCTCAATAAACGTCTATGATCTCAATAAACGTCTATGGTCTCAATACACCTCTATGGTCTCAATAAACGTTTATGGTCTCAATAAACGTCAGGTCCAATAACTCATGTCTCAATAAACGTTTATGGTCTCAATAAACGTCTATGGTCTCAATAAACGTCTATGGTCTCAATAAACGTCTATGGTCTCAATAAACCTCTATGGTCTCAATACACCTCTATGGTCTCAATAAACGTCTATGGTCTCAATAAACGTCTATGGTCTCAATACACGTCTATGGTCTCAATATACCTCTTTGCTCTCAATACACCTCTATGATCTCAATACACCTCTATGGTCTCGATACACCTCTATGGTCTCGCATCTGCTAAGTATATATAATATAGGTATGCTTCTTTAACAAATCCTTTTTATTGAGAACCTCATTAAAACACATCTAGATCACGTGGTGTTTGAAAAACCCTTAATTATTTACATGTACCTAGCCTTTATCTTTCTCAATACATTAGTGGAATTTTGTCTTTAAAACACCATTGAGTATTATCATTACGTGGATCACTTACACAGTATGAAGTATAGAAGATTATAGAAGGTTTGATCAGTATAGTTTAATCAATGTCGTTTGATCAATAGAGTATATGTGGTGTACCTTTTACAAGGCTACAAAAACTCCCACATATATGTACATGAAATGTATTACATATAAGTAAAGTAACTGAATATCAAGTTTAAACCTACCTTTATCCATTATACTGTTTATTCTCACTGCAGTTTAATCAAGATTTTGTTCAATAAAATAAATCACGTTCTCGGAAGATTCTACGATAATTAATATCATTTATATTAATAAGAATGACATACAGCTACAGTGTATTTTTTATTCAACTAATGTTCATGGATATAATTCTTTGTTAAAAGAAAGTAACGGGATCTTTGTATAAATATTTTGGAGTTATGGATAAATAGACGTTTACAAAAAGCCCCATATGGTGGAAATCCTTATTAAACCAAATCACCTGTAGTTAATAAATAATTATTTTAAACTTATCTAAGAACCTAACAAACCATATTTTATAAATACTTGTTCAATAAAATTTTATATCGATATATCAGTGGAATTGCACACATTTAATATTGACACAAAATACCTTATTTTAATTTAATTTTTAAGTAACATTAGAAAAGATACAATTTCTTGCTACAGTCATGCATACATATACGTTTACATACATACATACATACATACATACATACACACACATATATATATATATATATATATATATATATATATATATATTATATATATAATATATATATATATATATAAAATACAACTTTTTTTAGACTCCCGTCGTCAACTGAATTGCAAAATTGAGATGATGATAGGCAACCTGCATTATATTGATTGTACATTATATTGATTGTACATCAATCATCCATCAATATAACTGAAAAATAAACATTTTTCCTTTATGCTCTTAATTTTCGGCAAGTCATAGATCGTTGGTATCGATGTCGTTTACTTTAGATTAGTAGTAATTAGTTAAGTTGACAAACATCGTCTCAATAATAAGGTATGGTGATGAGTAGAAAATATAATTTTACCATCACACATTTCCTTCATGACAGCTAAACAAATGACATCTATATTGAACTTTCAAAATTGATGAAGAAACAGAACTCATTCTCAAACTCAGAATCAATATTATTATCCTAACACCAAGTTTTCTATATCAGACGTGTCAAATCCCAGGACTCACGGTATCCAGACCATTGAATTGGTTAAACGGTCACTTGGGGTGCCACGGTGGGTGTGTGTGTATATGATATATATATATATATATATATATATATAAGCACCAATATTCTGGATCGCTGCAGTCTCCACTGAATTATTAAAAATAAAGGGGAACGTCAAGAGCCCATGAGGACGTTAAAACACTCTGACAGTGACCACCCTCAGGAGGGTAGACTTTTATCCTGATATTTTAACTACGTATTTGCCGTACAATAATCTATTACACATAGACAGGGCTTAACTAGTAGCACAGTTGGCCATATACCTCTAACGCCTTGGTTCAACCCTGAGTCTGGCTATATCTGAGCGGTGTTCCATCTTTAATTTTTAGAGGTTGCGCATCTCATATAGCCTATTGTGTGAATAAAAGTAATCGTAAAACATCAACATCTGCGTCTGATTTAAGTAAGTACTCACTTTATTATACAGTAACTAGTCTGACAGCCAACGTAAGGTGAGTTATAAACAGAAAATATGTCACGCTGATTACTGAACTCGCTGGTACCAGGTATTGTATAACTTTTACAATGTGACTTTTTCAAATAAGTATAATATTCTGTATTTAATATTCTATCTAGTCTGCGTCTGATGTCATTCTTTATTTTTATTTATTATAAAATGAGTTAAAACTCTCGCAGATTGTTGTGTTACATTTTCGATCTTCACGATACGAGATGACAGTTCCTTATAACTGTCCAATCAAACGGTAACTATGTTTTAATACGTTCACACTACAATAGAATTGCCACATTAATTCGGGATTAGGATCTCATTGTTGTAACGAGATAATATCCATGATAGGTAAAACATGAACAGAACAACGTTATAAGGGAATAAACAGTAATTACACATTTTAATATATAATAGGATAATGTTCATCTAAACAAAATACAAAAAGATGTTATTTTGTTCAGAGAATATTAATTTCCTTTTATAATTATCATATAATGAGTTAACAAGCGGCGCTCCTCAATGGACTTAAAAGCTTATTCTTACGGAGGGCAACGTAGCCATTCTACCAATAGCTATCTATCGCAGTTGTGACTAGCGCCGAGTATAAATACCTTATCTCATAATTAAATAATCACACTAGATGAATGACACCGTGTCAACGTTGACATCGTAACAGGGTTTATTTTATAATGATTTATTCTTCCCTAAAATATAAACTTTTTCCTGTGACGATATAATTGAATAATCGATATCACAAGCTGTGTATGACGTAATGCCTTTGACCAAATCGTAATAGTAACGTTACTGAAATATATTTGTCGTTGCGTTATTATACCTTCTTCAGAGGTTGTCGAAACGCTACATCGTAGTATAGGAAGCTTATAATAATAATTACAAACCTTCTATTGCGCCAATATCCTCGAAAAGAATTGAACTATGGGGGGGGGGGGCGCAACTAGTACAGGAGTTGGGCAAACTCATAGTCCGAGTACAATGCAAAGGTTATCGATAAATGATCAGATGGAAAAGAAACTTAGGAAGGATGAGCGAGTCTGAAAATGTGAGTTTTCAAATGGTGGCGGAAAGAAATTACGCTATTTGATGACTTAACATCTTCAGCGAGTGAATACCAAAGAGTAGAGACAGCAACTGAAAAAACAGGAATTCCAGCATCACGTTTAACCCTGGGAACAGACAACAACGAGATGAACATAGCTCTCTGGGTTTGGGTGATAGAGAAAGCATGGAAAATAGAGATGAAGGTGGTTATCCAGAAGAAAAGGTTTGATAGGCAATAGTGCAGATTTTAGTTTGAAAATGAGGCGAGATTGAACAAGGAGCCAGTGAAGAGATTTTAGAAGTGCGACAGAATGAGAAAACCGAGGAGTGTGACAACCTTGGCATCCTTAGATGCAATATTAGGAAGATGAGAGTTGCAGAAATAAAGCCTACTAGTAATGAGTGCTGTAGCAATGGTTTTGGCGACTGAAAGAGAAATATAGCGTCGAATACGGCGAAGGTCACGAATATGATAGAAACAGAAGCGATATGTCAGAGAAACATGTTTTCTGAAATCAAAATCGCTATCAAATGTAACACCAAGATTACGTACAGTGTCTGATGGTGTGATGCTATGACTAAGGATGTTCGTTGGGCAGAAACGAGTAAAGCTTGCTGCGTTGTCTGGATGTACCTATAATGATGAAATCTGGTTTGTTAACATTGTCCCCAGGTTTATTGTTTGTCACCCACCAGAGATATCACTGAGACAGTTGTTTAAGGGAAAGATCAGTGTCTGTTGTTGATAGCGATATGTATACTTGGGTGTCATCTGCATATAAATGATGGTCTAAATTATGGCTGTGAATAAGTTAGCTTAGTGGTGTGATATACAGAGTAAAGAGTAGTGGTCCAAGAACAAAACCTTGGGAAACACCGCAAAAAGGGCATTTTCTTATTTTTATTGATTGAAACCTATTTATTAAGAATGAGCTTATCCAGGTAGGTGCAGTGCTCGATATGATATACCAATCAAATAGGCGATCTAGAAGAACAGAAAAATCAATGGTGTCAAAAGCTGCAGATAAATCTAAAAGTGTTAGTGCTGTGACTTTTCCTGTGTTCATGTTTAGTGATATGTCGTTATGAAGTTTCAGTAAAGCGGTTTCTGTATATGTTTGTAAGCAGACTGAAAAACATTAGACAGGTTATTACAGTTTAAGTGAACGTTCAAACGACAGATACGACTTTTCTAATACTTTAGATATGAATGATAGATTAGATATAGGTCTATAACTGTTTAGGTCATTGACTGGTGAAGATGATTTCTTAAGGAGAGGGATTACATGGGCATGTTTAAAATGAGAAGGGAACACTCCGGAGCTTAGTGATAAATTTATTATCTTAGTATTTGGAACAATTAGTGTATGAAGACAAGATTTTAGCAGAAATCTAGGGATATGATCAGGTTCACAGGAGAGATTATTTGGGGTTGATTAAATAAGTTTAGAAACTCCAGTAAGTGAGGTTGGTTTAAACACTATGCAAGGCTGATGTACAACTGGAAAATCAATATTACAACTAGAAGCAGAAACTGGGAAAGAAGCATGAATTTGGGTGATTTTATCATTGAAATGTTTGGAAAAAAGAATTACAGGTTGAATTAATTGAATCATGAGCGGGCAGAATACCAGAAGCGCTTCTATGGAGAGTCCTATTTATGCAGTTCCAGAATTGACGAGGATTGTCAGGGTTGTTGGAATTCATGTTCCTATAAAAGTAAACTTTAGCTTTATTCATGAGTCTATTGTCAAAATGGCACTGTTTAATATATCTAGACCTATTAAGTTGTGTGTGTGATTTCCTCCACATGCGTTCTAAATATCGACGACACACTTTGGCATTGTTAATTTCAGGGGACATCCATGGTGCAGGTTGTTTAATTTTATGGATTTTGATCTGACAGGTGCTAGTTTGTCAAGTAAAGTTTTAAGTGTAGTGTGGTATTGTTCACATAATTGTGATAATCAACTGTAGGGTTAGTGATAAGTTCAGATGTTACTATGTCATCATTAAATGCAAGAATGTCAATGCTGTGAGTATACCGATAAAGAATATTACACTTTGAGTCAAATGGATTATGTTTACATTTTATTTCTGCTGTGACAGTGAAATGATCCAGGAGGAGGATGGAGCCACAGGAAGTAACCCGTAATTGAACAGTTTGAAATTACAATGCAGAGATCTTCGAAACAACAATAGATCTGGACAGAATGGGACTTTAATTTAAATGTATTGGATATCAGACGTGGTTGGTGGTAAAAGGAATAGAAAGGGGGTTAGATATCGGAAATACAAAAGGTTGTGTCACGAGGGCTAAGTCAAGTCTGAGTGAGGGCGAGAATATCTAATTTCTTAGATATTACCAAGTTTGTGATACTGGCTGATTTATTATGGACGGACCTAACGTTGCTGGTAGTCAAACCGATATCTGGCAGGATAGGAGAGGGCCCGGATTCATATGAATGTCAACTGCTGGTAGTATACAAACAGTAAGAAAAATATTACGAGATTTAGTTATATGTATAAGACTGTAAGGAGATGAGAGAGGTGACTTTAACTTAGAGACAGTGTCCCAGATGGGATCAGATATATAATAGGTTAAGATCTAGTTTTTATTTGTGACGTGTCTGACATCAACATCGGGTAAAGATACATTTCGGTATGTAGTGATAAAAGAATCATGCCATTTAACTATTACATGTCTATTAGTGTTCCTGCAACATTAATTATAGTATTAATGTTATACAGCTTAATTTAGCTCACCTGTTTAATAACATACCCCACCATTTATTTTGATATATTACTTATGAATGAATTTTGATGTAATTTATTATTAACATTAACAGAAAACTATTATTTATTTTTCAACATAATGTCTTAGAAATAATAGCCATAAAGAACAGAAATAATTGCATTAAGCCTTCTGGTAGATGACATAATTTGATAGATTTTAGAAAACAAATTGCTTGTAGCTAATATCTTGTGTTCGTCATTCTACGTACGATGTCCAAACTCTATATATGGAATGTGTTCTATCAGTTTCTTTCCATCGATCATTCTTAGTGGACATATATGTTAGGGAAATACAAAAAACATCTGGTGCGAAGACGAAGTTATTATTTTTTGTGATATCCTACAAATAATATTGTGTTTACTACATTCTGTTTGAAGGATGACAGAAATAAATGAAAGATATCTTAAATCGGTCTGTGATACTGAGGCAGATCGACATCGTAACACACATACATACAATTATATAGAATAGGATGTTTTTACGGAATGAAATATTACCATAATTTATATATATATATATATATATATATAATGTATTATTCATATCTCAGCTAACTGTGGGATAGCGGGCAAAGGATGCAATTGAAGCATGTCATATGTACACCATGTTATTGATATAGATATGTGTAGCGTTATTTATATGGCGAGTCATTCCCTAGCACATTATGTCCTTCGTATGTCAGGTCCTCATAAACATGTAAACCGGACGAGGTTTTCATCTATAATTGCTGTAGTCATATATATATATATATATATATATATATAATATATATATATATATATATATATATATATATATATATATATATATATAGTGTTTATTTTCAGTAACTTTTGCCACATCAATTTCAGATATATCTACATATATCTAGTGGTACTCGACAGATAGATACACCTCTGATAGATTAGTGACAATTTTCTATTGATCGTAGCTTTAAATCGGAAGTTATCATAGAGCGCTGCTACTAGAGTATGATTGACTTATCTCGGTAGAGGTGTCACTGTCCCTTTATCCGCTCATTAATTTTACTCACCAAATCTGTCAATCGTTTTGTCATTGTTGTTAACTTCTGTTTATAATGTTTCTATGTATTTTGTAATTTAATCCGTTTTCTGCCCATCGTTCAAACAGTAATATGAATCATGTTTAATGTTCTTCAAAGAGGTTTGAACAATCTTTTGCTGAACAACGTTTTAACAACCTAACTGTATTTTGTCCATTCTTTCTTCCTGTTCACATAGCATCGTCGGCTTTATCTTAATATGTTTACATACACGGTGGTCTGTTTTTGATGACTAGGTGCCCTTCATCTTTATTCCCTCACACACTACACATAAAGGAGGCGCACGTCAAAATCCTTTGAAAATATGGACTTCTATAAAAATGTTCGCCTCGGGATTGATCAGTAGATAGTGAGTTAGATAGGAAGTGCAGCTTCTTACAATATTATATTCTTGGATCTGCCTCAGTATCACAGACCGATTTACGATATCCTTCATTTATTTCTGTCATCCTTCAAACAGAATGTAGTAAACACAATATTATTTGTAGGATATCACAAAAAATATTAACTTCGTCTTGGCACCAGACGTTTTGAATTTCCCTAATATATATGTCCACTAAGAATGATCGATGGAAAGAAACTGATAGAACACATTCCATATATTTGGACATCGTACGTAGAATGACGAACACAAGATATTAGCTACAAGGCAATTTGTTTTCTAAAATCTATCAAATTATGTCACTTAACAGAAGCCTTAATGCAATTCTTGGATTACAGATAATGGTTATACATATTTGTGAGATGCTAATACAAATATGTAATTTTGGTTTTGTTATTTTACCAACTGTACCAAAGGCATGTACACAAACACGCATACGGATAAATAACAATATACAGACAATAGACCTTCACTGTGACATTTTCATTGTTCAAGTAAGGAAACAATAAAAACGAAGGAGATTGTTACTAATGACGCCTTAGCTTGGAGACGACGTCTAACGAGATCTTGAAGCAAATAAACATATAGCTATTGTCTAAAAGTCAACGACAAGACATCGACCATCTTCTTAGTTAAAATGTGAACATAGCGTTAACCAAGATGACGATAAAACAACGGTATGCCCAAACTTGGAGTTCAAAGGTCACGATCCCAAGAATAGAGATACATCACAAAAGGGTTCTTTGGATGGATCACTCAGTGGGAAACCGGGACCTTTAACATATACAAGTATCGTGAACCAAAATAACAAACGAAATTTGACAATTTGTGAGAGACCTATTAGTGATTTACGAATATAGTCATTATAATAAAGAAGACTGAAATAAACTTATAATTATTTTCAATCTACCATCAGACTAAATATTAAATGATCTAGAGAATGTATATTCTAAAATGCCATAAGAAAAACTACATTCTATGGCAGTCAACATCTTCACCGGAATGAGACTGTAGCATACAGACAAATATCATCTTCTGTTGCTCAATGTAACACTTTGTTAAGACACTACCATCACTCTCAAGATTACACGTTGGAATAAGTTTCCATCTGAGAGCCAACGCCATTTTTATTACAACCCCTCAGCCATTGATTTATAATATTTATAAGCGGACGTCATAGTATGCCGACGCTCCGATAATAGATCATTTAAAAACATCAATTATATTCGAACAGTGTACGGAATAATGAACGAATTTACGACAACAAAATTTAAAATATCACAATAATAAGTTTCTATCTGCCTCTATCTCTATATATATGTGTGTGTGTGTGTGTGTGTTGTTTATTTGTGTGTGTATATTGTGGTGTGCGTGCATGCGTGCGTGTGTGTGTGTGTATGTGCATATATGTGTGCGTGTGTCTGTGTGCGTGCGCGTGTGTGTATGTTTGTGTGTGCGTGTGCGCGCGTCCTTGTAACAGACATTCGCTCAAACAGAAAAATACTTAGCTATTTGTGTTTTAGCTTGGCATTATATCCAAATAACACAAGTTCTTTCTTGTTTAAATTGATTAACAGAACCGTATCTGGGGATGGATACATTTAATTTATACATACTGATCCATAGCTGTTCTGGATCAATAAACTCATGTATATCTCACAGTCTAAGTGAGTTAATCCATTTCAAAAAATATTATTTATTCGGCTAGAAATAAGTTGCCACTGAATCCCATAAGTTGACAAAGACTATTGGCAAGAGAGTATATCTTGTGAAGTGTAATATTCCGAACTTGAAAAATGTCTGCCGATCAGCATGATTACTTAAGGCAGTTCTTTTCTGGTCTATACCTGTTACAAATTATTCTAATAGCAATGGACTTTAGCGTCACAAATTAAGTATTTTTCTAGGAAGATACATCGTAAAAAGATTGTGTTTACACCGATCACTTGGAACTAACTACCTGCCATTTTTATGACTAATTACATTCAACAAAGTATGCTCGGGTCAGGCCCACATAGGGTAGTGACGTTACACACAACTAGCCTAAATTAAATCAAAACAAATATATGTTGATGACGTAAGTGCACAAATGCGTCCGGATTAAATTGCAAAGTAAAAACGGATAAAAATCGAATATACATAGAGATACCTTATATTAAGCACTTTTGTTGCGAAAAGCCTGAATTTGCTCGTAAGCACAATTTAAATAGCAAACTATTATAACGTCTTTATAATGTGATTTATCGCAGTAATGATAAATTTAAATGATCAAATGAATTAAACTTATTTTTAATATTTATAAGCAATCGCATATTTCCGGGTAGGATGAAAATATCCAAAGATAAGTAACACAAAACGATGGCAAGGCTCATACAACAAAAGGTTTAAGAAGAAAACTGTAAGCGATACATCGAAAAGAAATTTGAACCTGTCATTAATCTAGTATAAACGACCTGGACAGGAATTAAAAAGGAAATACATATTAAACGGTATGAACTCTTCGTTCAAATAAATACAAAAATAAAATTTAATTTACTTCAAAATAAGCAAAAGTAAGAGTTATATACTGTTACTGAAGTCTATGGTTGGAAGTTTTTCCTATAGCAGTGATACTATGGTAAGAATATAGGTAAATCTGACACAGTCAAATTAACGTTACGAGAGAGAGAGAGAGAGGGGGGGGGAGGGAGCTCAGTACAAACAAGAACTAGAACACTCTGACAATCTTTATTATTCACATAGGAGTCCTAACAGCTTGAGGCTCTGGGTATCATCAACATAAACATTCCAAAATTCTGAGGTTTAAAATAAATACTGCCTCAAAATAAACACTGAATACCAAATAATGTATCTTATAATGTGTCAATTAGTTGTCTGGTGTATGCGAAACATGGGTAAAGCTTTGAACTAATTATGTATATTAGAATTGTTATTTCATCTTGCAATATAATTTCTTATTTTCTAGAAAGTAAACCGTGTTATAATCTATGTATTTTCTCCCAATAATTACCATTATACCAAAATTTGCCGTGTATTATTTATTCGTGTTGTCATGTTAATAGTAAACAATTGTTAAATAAAAGAATAACCCTGCTTCTCTTGTATTTATATAAAATGTGTCAACAGTACTTTGTATTTATACACGGGTTTATCACCCTGACTATGCAAATATTAAACTTTATAAATACTTGAACTTAGGAATATTGCTCATTTACACAATCTACCACCAATGTTCAACGTCTATATGATATAGACATCTTTTATAAACAAATATCAACAACACAAACGAAGATCATTATAATATTACTCCCTAATATATCAGTGTCAAGTATCACTAACGAAGATCATTATATAATGAGAAAGTGGCAATATATTGACTGAGTTATTGATATCACGTGATGCTGCCCTTATTAAAGAAATATGACACCGACTGGTTGTCTCTAAGTCTCTCTGCCTCTGTCTGTCAGTATTTTTTTGTCTGTGTGTCTGTCTGTATGCACGTATGCATATATGCATGTATGCATGTCCGAATAACTGATTGGGGTTATGTCTGTCTGTCTGTCTGTCTGTATGTCTGTCTGTCTGTCTGTCTGTCTGTCTGTCTGTCTGTCTGTCTGTCTGTCAGTATGTCTGTCTGTCTGTCTGTATGTCTGTCTGTATGTCTGTATGTCTGTCTGTCTGTCTGTCTACCTAACGTTTTATCTTTCTGTTCTCTTGGTTCCTAATATTGGATTATAATAATGATAAATGGCGTATTTATAAAATAGTCACAATGTTGCACAACAGAAACTATAATCATTTATCACAGCAACTTCCCAACCTCTGTTCTATATTTGCTGTTGTTCCTATAATTCCAGACCAGAGATTATACACGCAATGAGTTTATCTGTTACACAACTTGCTACGTTATATTATGATTATCGCTAACGGTCTGTTAAATCTACTCTCCAGAATGATTGCTGATGTTTTTAAACCATAAAAACGTTGAAAACTGATAGCTGTATTATAATCTATACATGTAGTATCTATATAGAGATAAGAATTTCACTGAAGATTGATTCGTCATCGTCACTATCTTATCTTGTGTTATGAAACAACAATGTTTGTTTTTGTATTTCTTTATCTTTCTGATGCAAAGCTGTCACTTTGAAATATATCAGTCTAAGAACAATTGACTAACAAACAAATCAATACTAAGCCACAACTACATCGACTGGGAACCAAAGACAAATGGACTATCAACACAATCGATGGAATTTCAGTTAATTACGCTAATGTGAAGAGATTACGTGGTCTTAATCAATATATTACAGTCCTTACAAAGAGCATATTTAACTTACTTTAAAGCTTTAATGAGACATCTGGTAAATACAGGAGTCTAAACAAATGTACTACCTTCTAATTCGATGAAAAACCTATCTGTCAGCTGAGTTACCATCCACACCCTTTTTGTCATTAACATGCAGTGATAGGACTCGGCGAGAACAATATCTAGCACGTAACGGATCTACATATATTACACATTATACAATAGTAAATATTATTTTGTATAGAATATCGTTTTTAATAAACCTCTTTTGTCCCAGGTCTACTAAAGCTATATCATAGAGTTCTATATAATAGGCAAGAAACTGCCGTCTGGTAGTTAACTGTGTCAATGAAACGCTCAAAATGTTATTATCTAGGTAATTAAACGTTTAAGGACATCCCATTTTAATTATCTGTTGACTCCATATTACACCGTTATATGATGAGGGTACAGTAAAAGATCCTATTGATATAAGAATAGCTGCTTTGTTGAACATTATTTATTCCTGAAGAATGATAAAATTAGATACAATTTGCCTTCTACACATATGTATACATATATACGTACATGCATACATACACATGTACATATACATACACACACATATACATACATATACAGCACATACACACACACACACACACATATATATATATATATATATATATATATATATATATATATATATATATATATATATATATACACACACACATATATATATATAATATATATATATATATATATATATATATATATATATATACTTATCGTCCTGATATTTTAGCTGTTTCTTTGTTCTAAAATAATCCACTTCATCCAGCCGGAGGCTAAACAGTAGCAGATCTCAGCACAGATCTTTAGCATCTGGGTTCAAACTCCAGCCATGCTATGTATGAAGGGTGTTTCATATTATACTTCTCGTTTATTATATTGGAGGTAGGGTGGGTCTATTCGATATTTTTCATTCCCAGTGGTAGCGAGATAAAACTAGGCCAGTTTGCCCAGCAGAGGATACTAAAAGGATTTCTTCCTCTACCAGTCTCCGACAGAATCCTTCGGCGGAATGGTGATCTACTTCCTGTATCTGGCAAGCGCCTGATCTAAGTGTGATATCAAAGATTGAGATGAGAATTCATTAACACTTATCATCAGAAAACTGACCCAAATAAATCCTCTAATGGAGTTTTCTCTGGCTTTGGTTCATCAACATCTGAATCATTTGAATCAGTTTACACCCATGCAGATGTTTTTCCACTTCTACTTCCATATGAAAAGGAATGGGTTCAGGTATAAATTGCTGCCTAACTAGTGGCTGATAGAGATGGCTGGCTGTTCAGAGGAGGAGCAACATCACTACTGCAGGATAAAGTAGACTCTTGTTGACTGACATAAAAGTGTTAAAGGAGACGGGAAGTAAATATAATGTAACAAAACAAATATTATATTCTCTATCAGATGCACTACCTCACAATTCTAGCCACCACCTATCATCTTTCCATTGAAATATTCCCTAATTCCTTATTTTCCAAACTTTCACGAACCATTGCTAGTGTATACTATGCCCGCTAGGGATTATCATTTGACGTCATCTTTGGCAAACATCTCGTAGTGCCAGAGCTCTATTTAGAAATGTTCTGACCAGTTGACAGACAAAACGTCAGATCCAAAGTATTGACATTCTACAGTTTTGAAACACTCGCGAAAAAGGTGACACGCAGTATTAAGTGTGAAGAATTAGCTGCAGTAAGTGCATACGTGGATCTAGATTGGCTATAAGGCCCCGGTCCAGAACAAGAGTTGGATTGGTGTGTATATATGTTCGTGTTTGTATAAGCTTAATTGATAAGTCAACTTACTTGGGCCTGAATGCGACTATTTGTCTCATCCTATCGCATAACGTCATTTAAATTAAGTGATATTTGTCGGTGCATGGGAGCCCGGAGGATTCATGAGGCTGTCCCATATGTGGTCTATACAGTATTGTGCCGCCTTCGGTGGAACACTTACTATTTCAAGTTTAGTAGTATCTACAATACACAGCCATAAGAAGCTTTGAGTAGGCCTAAGTAAATTATAATTGTGTTGTGAATAAGTGAAATTTTACTTTATTCACGAATGCTTGTCTGCCGAATAGTCTGCTCCCAATATTACCGTATTATCGTTCATGTATACGTCAGAAACATGTCCCTAACTTAGCTTTAGTTATTAATTAAGCCTACATATGAAATAAATAACTTAAGAGGAGACCGATACTATAAGACAGTGCAGTGTGAATTATAAAGTTATTAGAGAAAATATTTAATACGGTTGACCACCATGAGCTCGTAACTACCCGCTTCGTTCTATTTAATTAACCAGCAACTCATAACACATGTAGGGTCTATGTTGCATGCCTCATACATTGGCTCCAGAATATGTAGGACTACCACTGTATATGGTCTCAAATAATGTCACTATGAATTTCGCGATTTGGTTTGTGCTGGCAGTCTATCGTGCAGAGTTGACCGCTATCTTTTGTTTAACGTGTAATATTTCTTTCCAAATCTGTTGATTCGCTTCTGGATGGGAAACTGGTTTCTGTCACTCTGAGATAGACATGTTGATGAAACCAAAACTCGCGAAACCGAAGACGAAGTTGCGAATACTCCAGGTGTTGTATGTTTAAATGCTGGATTATGTTCGTAGTATTTTTAGATTTATATTACGATCCTACAAATCCCGCAGACAATTAGTTCTTTTTTTTAATTTCTCTTCCACTCCTAGGTGTTTCTGTCATCGGGTGTCCAAAATGTTTTCAAACAAATTATTTATACGATTTGGAAGACTTAGACAAACTGCCAAGAAACGTTGGATCATCGGAAATCCACATTGCCGTCAAAAAATATATCATTGGAAATGTGGGATGTTCTCCAATCATTGTCTGAGTGCACATTACGGAAGAATACGTCTGATGTCAGTCTTTATATGCTTCTTATTGTTATTTATTTTGGAATAAGTTAAAACTCTCGCAGATTGTTGTGTTACAGTTGTAATCTTCACGATACGAGATGACAGTTTCTTATAACTGTCCAGTCGACGGTAAATATCTGCTATAATACTTTCACAATACATATGTGTCATATTAGGTCGTGATTAAGATATTGTTGTTGTAGCAGGAGAATGACCGTAGTAGGCAATACAGACAAACAGAACAGTGTTATAAGGTTATAAATAGTAACTGTCCAATTATAATAAGAGAAAATTCATCTAAAATGAACACAAAAATCATACGCGGATATGTTTTCCATGCTGCTTAGAAAAGGATACCATTTTAAAGGTGAGCAACTTTATTTTCTTTCGCACAAACAGTAAAGAATCACAAACATATATTTGTATTAATCAACAAGACATAAATCTCAATAATGTAGCAAAACTAATACATTTCACCATTTGTTGTTCTTGTACTATCCTATCTTTTTCAATGGATTTTGAAATGTGACATTCTGGTGTTAGAAGGTTACCATAGTATTTAGCTATTGCGCTTTTATTAGAATTCATACAAGATCAATAATAGTGTTAATGCTGTACAAATTATTCTACCTTACTTTGTTCGTATTTAATAGCCTTCCCCAACATTCATTTAAATATATTACTTATGAATGGATTTTGATTACAAATATGTTTAAATAACAGTGAGCTCTTACTGTTAGCTTCAAATATGTCTTAGCAATCATAGCCATGAATGACAAAAGAAAATAACTATATTTCTGTGGGCTAAAGTAATCTCATATGCTTTAATGCACAAATTATTTGTAGCTAATATTGTGTATTCTTTGTTCTATATTCTATATGTGATGTCCATAATATATATATATATATATATATATATATATATATATATATATATATATATCTGTGAAGAAATGAGGTGTTTCTGACAAATCGATGGAAGTACTCTAACATCATCTTGCGTCTTCATCACCATAAAGTGGAACACCTGAGACGTAGGACTGAGAACAAGTCGTCAATGATAAATTATGGTGTAAAGGCGGAAAATGTCATGTCATCAATTGGTATTCCCTTTGTTTCATCATATGAGGAAATTACTATCAATATTTAACTCCGCCTTGGCCGGTCCCAAGCCCGGATAAATACCACCACTTCTTAAATATACCTACTCTCTACAGAACCGTTGACAGCATAATTTACGGAGAACAGTTCCCTGGAAGAGGAAGGGCTTTCATCACGAGGACCTACTAAAATCTCAGAACAGAAGACTCTGGAAGACTGTTGTCAACGGCCCGTATATATCACAGGAGAGACGATGGACATATGAAGAACTATCAATGTTTCGAATTAAATATAAATATGTTTTCACAATGAGGCACTTTGTCAATCTGATATATGACAACGAAACGAGTGATAATTTAATTGGAGCCCGTCAAATATAGCTCTAGTGTGTTATAAAGGTCATTCGTATTCAGGATTTGCCAGTCCGATTAAATTAATCCCTAGGATAATGTAACCATTATTTGTTTTGGTCACACCTCAATCACACCTCAAACAGGATAGAGTAAACAAATACTATTTGTTAGAAGTCACCAAATAAGTAATGATAATTGGCCATTGCTGCGTAAATAAATAAAGATGATGTTGTATATGCAATTATTCCACCTACTACATGCAGTAAAGTCTGAATACTAGCAGGGTTGGGGCGATTACAGGACCAATGTAATCGATTAAGATTACGATTACTTGAGAAAAGCATGATTACGACTACGATTTCATTCATTTCGAATGTTATCGATTACGATCACATTGTGAAGTAATCATGATTACAATCATGATTACAATGTATATAACACAAACAATAATGCGATTCTTCGTCAATATTTACTCAGTTACATGTATAGTGCCGATATAAATATGCTACAGTGTTTACATGTTGATTTGTAAGACGCACTTTTAGTATGTTCTTGAAATGACAAAAGACGTTTATGCCATTGTAAAATGTTACTTTGTTTTAATATTTCTGAGGTCAATATTCACCATAGAGCAACGGCGCAAGAAATGCATTTGCTTGTTTGTTTTGTTTTTCGGGGAGAATCCCCAGGCTGTCGCTTATTAAGCACAGCCTCTATGTTGGAGTGGTTGAGATATCTCCTCCCCCGCCACTCACAGGGAAACAATACAGAAAGGTGGAGCCGTAAAACCCTGTCGGTTGTCACGGCCAGAGTGTTTTACGTCCCCAGGAGTTTTTTAACGTTCCCCTTTATTTTTAATATTTCAGTGGAGACGGCAGCGTCATTTAACGTGGTCAGCCACCCACGATGTTGTGAGCCGAGAAATTAATCTCCGAGAAAGTTTCGATCCATTGCAGGGATCGAACGTGTGACCTTGGCATCAAGTGCCAGGAGCTCACAAATGCATCTCCCATGAATGCACAGATATATTTAGAGATAACAGAGATTAGTGCAAACTGAGATTAGTGCAAACAATATGAATGGAATTGTTTGAATATATATTTAGTAATGGAAATCATCATGTGTGGCGTGCCAGGTAATCTATAAATAATAAATAGGATAATTAGAAATCCGTCCCCTCTTTAACCTGACCACCTCTGAAAATGGACCACTTTTCCAGTCTTAAATTATTGCTATGCTTTAAATTATATTTTTTTCTTTTATAACTCGGCGACCTCCCAACTCCGTACTTTGCCCTTTGATCTCCGTGTAATGCCCACCTTTGTCACCCAGTATGTCGATCGAGGGCCAAGATGTAGCCTTGTTTATGTTCACTATCGCATGCGTTAATTAATTGGCTTGCTTGCTTGTCATTCGACTGCTGACCAACCGGGATAGCTTGTAGCTTGAATTAAAACGCCATAAATTAGCCAGGTACGATTGCTGACTAGCTTGTGCTTAACCATGTGAAAACAACACCAGTTAGTCTCAAATGCCTGTTTATATGAATTATAATTAGCGGCAACATCTGAAGCAGTGTTTCAGCACATTTTCCTTTCATGCTCATAGAATAAATAAACTGACAAATAATCATGTGTATAAATATGACAGCAGTCTGTCAATGGGTAATAGGCGACAGCCAGGGGCCTCCACCCCGAATTTTAACAACAACAATGGGTAAATCAATTCTATTGTTATATTGCCTTACATACCAAACCATATCTCTGGCATGATAAAACATGGTAAATTGTGTAATCATGAAAGTAATCGCTGATTACGATTACATTTACAATGTAATCGATTATAATTACATTTCATCTGGAAATCGCGATTACGATTAGAAATACGATTACCTAATATCAATATTCTATGGGGAACTGCTAGAAATAGTTACCTCACATCACATAGACGAAGACTTTTGTGTGATCATATTGTGAGTTATTACTTATATTTTAAATATAATTAATTGTTTAACACCAGATTACTAAACTTGCATTATACAACAAAAACTTTATCATTAGCTTAATAAGCACAGAGGTAATAAGTACAGGTCGTTAGCATGAGTGAAATAGATGGATTACACGTATAACATTTAATACTGGAACTATCAGGGTTGTATATTAAATGTCGTATAGGAGAATATTTTTTTAAATTATTAATAAAACTGTTTTCTCAGTCATACCATTTATACTCTTTTTAAATTATTTGTTTTATTGCTGCTATTAACTTTCAAAAAGATGTCACTTAACTTATGTGTTTAGAAATTAAATTTGCTTTTTAGGTCAAACAGCACAATCTTGATGTATAAAAGTGATTTATGATTACTCGTCGTATCATTCTCTACTACGATTACTTACCCACTGAGTCATTGTGCGATAGTGCCAATAGTAATATTTACCATTTAGCCCTGTTACCATTCAGCCACTCTACCACTGAGTCACTCTACCACTGAGCCATCCTACCACTGAGCCATCCTACCACTGAGCCAGCCTACCACTGAGCCAGCCTACCGCTGAGTCACTCTGATGTTTCATCTCAGATAAACAAATACATTCAAATCTCTATTAACTGGGGTTATTATTTCAATTTACGTTACATGACCAGTAATCGATAGTCCATAAATCGATTTGACGATCAGATCAGGTTGGACTCTATACCAACACTAATCCACAAATTAACTATCAAATAGTTCAGCTACTTCTTTGATACTTATGATTCTAACGAAACGAATTACAATAGTGGAATATGTTTCTGTGAATCATATTATCTCGTGAACCATTAAACGTTTGGTATATGTACCTTCGAGTAGTCCTAAGATTTAATAAGTGATTTAACATAGATCTAATAAATGTGTTATAATAAAGTGATCGTTATTTATAATGAAGCAAACTTAGCACGTCGGATGAGGGAATATTGGCCGAATTGAAAACCCACCTCACTTCCAAATCCTATTCATTAGTCATGTGTACTCATATCTCACTCTTCCTTTCATTCACATAATTGTTAGCCACTACTTATTTTTAACAAGGTTTTTGGAAATGTCAGTTACGAGTGAGATCGAGGAGAGTGCAACGACCGCCTAGAAACAGTCTTGTCTTTTTGAAGTTTGGGGTAGAAACCCCTGACTGTCGCCTATTGGGCACAGCCACCTGGTGTTGGCTTCTGTTGTTGTGACGATTGGCGTACTACGAGTTGTTTAATATGGTGGAACCTCAGTTTACTATAGAAGTCAATTTCGGAGGGAAAAAACCATGTCGCGGCGGGAACCTCCGGCCTCCCGAACAGCACGGATTATGGGTACGGGGGCCCAAGCTCTTATCCACTAGTCCATAGGGGCGGTCTGATCTGTCCTTGGTATATGTAGGGATCTTTCTGGAGAAGTGGAGTTATGATGTCTGGTAGGAATGTTGATTTCCTTATGAGCAATGCTGCTAGGTGGCGGTCTGGAAGTTTGTGGTCTTCCGGGCGGAGATGATCTTTAAGTGATCTTCGGTGCTTCGGGTACTAGAAACAGTAATATATATGTTATGTTTTATGTGTATTTTATCAAAGAGCGAAGACGATAAATTTACTCCAAAACAGTTTCAGTTTCAAGGAACGTTGACACGCTAATATATTAGCTATATAAGCTGAACAAACGTTACTCTATCAGTGTAAAGAAACGAAAGAAAGTATTCCTGGTAGAGACGAAGCAATCATACTAGATAACATTCCTCGTGACGTCTTCGTAAAGATAGGAGGCAAACAATCCGACGCTACATCAATATAATATTTAGGCTGAAGGACAATAGTGAGTATGAGTTTATTTATGTAATTTGGGCAGATAATATTAGACGATATGGGAATAACGAAAACAGTCAAATAAAACAGCTTTATTCTCTAATCTACAAGAAAATCACGAAGTTCTGAAATAACAAAGATGACGTTTGATTCTATAAACATAGTTACTATAAAGAACATCTTATGGGACACTTAACACGTGTCACCTTTCATTCGCTTCTTGGCATTCAAAGACATTGGTAAATAGAAATACAAATAACGTTTCAGATTATTTCAATATTCCATTGACAACGGAAAATGAGGCCATAGAAATGCCAGGGACAAACATTTAACAGCACCGGCGATGCTCTAAGAATATATCATAGAGTTAAAGCACTTAGATGAGGCCAATAGTTTTGTTGACTGTTTATTTGCCCACATTTATTGGATTCACAGCGGCCTAATACTGCATTGTGGAAAATAAGGCTTTGGCTTTGTTCCTTGACTTTACACTCTTGTTACAGTTGGCACATAAATGAATTAACCTGTTAGATAACTAACTGAAACAGCAAACGTCCTATAACAAAAATGGTGGTCCGTTTGAGCTGAGCTGGTTTTAGAATCAAGCTGTCTACCTCGTAACATCATTCTTATTTGTAACAGCATAATACCTGTAGTTATTGCAATTTTTAGGAATTGAGATAAGTTCGGTGGTTATAACCTACCGCCTCTTCCTACACTACAACACTTCTTTGTGTGACACAGAAAGAGTCTCCAAAATCGGGAATTATATCAATACACGATTACAATTACGATAAGACAAAACTTTCGAAAACTAAATATCAGAAAATATACAAATAAGCGGCTACTAAGATTACTTCGGAGTGAACTTATTAATAGGCTCCTACCGTAAATCAAGATATAGGTCACCTACAGGAATGTGTCAAAACGAAGATTTTGAGCGACATTTGATATCTCTGACAAAGCGATTTTAGTTTGTACATAAACTTGAAAACCTCTAAATAGATGCTGAAATAATAACATTTCTTCACTAAAGCAAGTTAACGGTAGTTTTGATAATATTCATATTGCCTTTCTGATCTAACCGGCCTTTGTTGGCTTAAGTTGGGAAGTTCAGAGACCTTTCTCTACATTGAAGCGGGTCAACGATTATCAGCGTTCACGAAAAATCAATCGCGCTTGATGATAGAGTCGAAAATGATACATCCACTGATGATTGATAATTTCATTAGTTAATTGAGGAAACCATTTCATGATGAGATTATATACTACTGATTGTTGTAACCTGTAGGTGTGAAATGAATTTTGTCAACTTAAATAATCACTTCCAGTCTAACTTACATCACATTAATATCAACCATAAATACTTGCAAAACGCTTACGTGAAAAACGAAAATCGGTTTATGTATTAGCTATACTGATGATTGATTAATGTCTATTGAGCAGCCTAAATATTTACACATTTCTTGTGTTTGGTTGCATTTTGTTTGGTGAATGTGATGATTACTTTGGAGTAACGAATATCACAATCCGCATTTTCCAAGGCAGACCAATTAAATTACTTTAGCTCAATTATTAAAATGTTTTTCATTTAATCCTGTTTTTCGAAAATAAAATAGATATCTTTGTAATTTTCTTCGTTAAAAACAATTTACAAAATTATATATATACTATATATATATATATATATATATATATATATATATATATATATATATATATATATATATGGGAGATAAGGAGAGAAAAGGAGATGTGTTAATATGGAGCTATTGTAAGCACCAATTATCGATTATGTTAAGAAAAGAAATATACTGTATACAACGTTAGTTAGGTTCATTCTTCTAGAAGCTAATATTGCCATAACATAAATTGTCACTGATACCATTTCTGGAGTCTACCGTGTTAGTCAATAATACAAATACATCTACTGATAAATATATAACTTTTACATTAAATAAAAGATAAATAAACCTTACCAGCTTTGAAAATTATTGATGTGACTAATAGAAATTTACTGGAGAGCGGATAATGCCCTCTTGCCCCCACTCTGTGCATGCGTATATATATATATGTGTGTGTGTGTACGTGTGTGTACGTGTGTGTATGTGAGTGTGATCACGCGCGCACGTGCATGCATGTGCATGGCGTGTGTTATCAGCCAACAGGGATATAGATTGTTCAAATGTGAAGACAACAAGGACTTACCAATAATCCTTTCGTTGTCAATTTATCAAAATGCTAATAATTAATTATTCGAATCGAATATATCTGACTTGTTTGTTAATTAAATATTTATTTCAAGCAGCATCCATGATTCTGGACAGTTTTGTGATGGCGCTATCCGGTTTACAGGTTTGTCAAAGAAACATTCCTGATAAATTACTTTATTATATTCCACACTAGAGCATTTATTTTATAAAAGGTTCTAGGTAACTAACTGTTTTTTCACAGAAATCTTAGCTAATTAATCAGCCTTCGTTGCACAAATCGTCTCATGCAAATGTGTATTTTGTTGTTAGTTTGATGCAGGTATAAAAGCACATCAATTTTATTATCATACTGCAAAAACATTGATGACTTATTAGTACTGACGTTGCTTGAAAACTCTGCTACAATCAAATGTATTCATCACACTTCTTTTATTAACCTAATATATATGACGCTTCGTCTACTTTAGATGTTATTCACTGAATTGCAACTATTCTAAAGTAGACTTGTTATTAATTTAGTATTTAATAAACATGTTGCTGAATATTTCCTCCCAGCGTGGCTCATTCAATGTAGCCATTCATTCTAAACATTAACATATTCACAAATACCTAAGGTTATTCAGAACTGGGACCGTCGAACATCACGTCATATTATGAAATCAGATATAGACCGAGTTCTATAGAAATAGGTATGATTAGTTATTGGTAGAATGCCACCTCACTTCATCATTGAGTGCAGACTCTCCCGAGGCCAACACAAAATATTTTAACACTGTTTCTGGCTTTCGAATGAACTGTCCCATAATCAAATAAATACAAAATACCAATTTTTAAACAATGGTATATGTTATAAATACATACAGAGAACGAATTGTTTTCGTATAAGTACCAATCAGGAGTGTTTTTTCTATGAACGTAAGGTGTCCATCGTGATACTCATCTGGGCAATATGATGATAGATTATGCTCATTTAACTTTATTACACTTTCTTAAGTAAGGAGGTGTTTCTGGCAAATCGATGCCAGAAACATATTACTAATTTTGTATTTGGAAGTGAGAACAATTATACCTGTATTGAAATTGCTCGATCGCTTATCGTAGGTGTTAACGTGTATTGTATAAAATTCCTTTTCTCGTATGAGTAAAACAAAACGCATCAAATGTATGAAACCAAAACGATGAAGACTTTCACCATTTGTACCTTTAGAAATGAAGCTGCTATTTTTTAGCAATTGTTCCATCTACCACGGGTATTAATGTTTGTATGCTATCAACACAGTCTTGTCCACCATTTAAAGCCATGATAATCAATATGCTGTACGGACCGTTCAAAAAACTCCACAAACCACATATGCTGCATAGGTAAATATGTTGGGTTAGGACATAAACGATGTATTTTACAATGGTTAAAGCTGTTTACTCATCCTATGTTTACAATACCTGTCTAACTTGAACTTTGATCTACCTATATAAAACCCACCTTTTCAGACTTGCTTATCTCCCCTAAGTTTCCTAGGTTTCCATGGCATCCCCATCATTTGTTGACGAATTGTACATCATACCTTGACTATGACAATGCCTAACCTCTGTACTGGGTGCGTCACTGAGTTCAATTGGCGCAATAGAAGTTATTATCATTAGTATTGTTATTATTATTATTATTATTATTTAATCTTTCGTACTCGTTGTCGTTAAATATTAACATTAGCTGTCAAAAAGGCGTGTCTTAGTTTACTTATTTACAACAATAGGCTAGCCCCACAATAATTAACTATGACACAAATGTTTTATGAGAACTATTTACTTTGGTCATTAAGAAATTGATGTTATCGTTTTATCGTTCTGTACTTCAATCACAGAACAAATGCATCATTATACAATCGTGTCATTAATCAAACGTATGACTAAAACACCATATCATTAAGCTACTCTAACATTGAACCACTCTGATCTTTTATTTATATTGATCAATTATAGACTTATAATACAGTAAAGTCTTAATTAACTAGATTTCTTTGGGGTAACATTATACGACCGATAATCAATAGTCGCAATAATTGATCTGATGTCCAGATCAGGCTGGATATAACTCTGTACGTTTGGGGTGATGTCTAAATAAGAAGTTCTTGATTACACATGAGATAATCTAGCTGCTTGTTTAAGTAGTAATGCAGTACTTTATAAAAACAAATGAATTTACGAAAAGCATTTCCACGAGGATTAATACCAAAATTACTGTTCTTTCAAAACTCACATTGATAGACATCTGTGACATAAAGTTAGATAAGAAGAATGGCATTCTTGTCTCTATACAGTCAATAGATATACATAAGAATTCTGATTCAGGCTTCCAAAGTTTTAATGTTAGAAAAATATCAACGAACATCACTTAATGTAGATTTAATAGACTGCGAGCGATAATCAGGATTTAACGTAGGTAGCTATGTTTAGATGAACTGATTGAGTTTATAAATTCTGATATCAAATTACAGAAAAAGATAATAATTCTAAACCGTATATTGGGTATTCATATCGTATATGATGTGAGTTTAAATATGATGAGAATCTTTTACGAATGTGCTGTTTTTGATATTCGAATGCAGAATTAGTAGAGGAGTGCGATGAAAACTAGGCAAGAGTAAGTTAAATAGACAGATAAGCAGCCAGTCAGACAATCAAACAGACAGAAATAGAAAGGGACAGACATACAATTCATTTGACATTTGATGTTCAGTTTGGGGCATCACTTACTTCATATCACATAGTTGTGTAATATTGTTGTTGATATTATACAGAGTTCCATGCTGTTAGAGCTTCTTCATAAATGGCAATTAATGTTTTGTCATCATAAAAAAATCTAATCATAAATTCAGTAACATATAGTAAACTTCTCACTCGTAAAGTTTTGATATAAATAAGATTTCATTTTGTTATTAGCAAAGGATAATTTTCAGAGTCGTTCAATTAAGGTGTTTTTTTTAAATTATCACGATCATGATTTTTCTGAATGACTTGATAGTCACGTTTACTTGCCTCAGTTGCTCTGGTTGTTAATTCCAGATTAATGGCAAGTTTATCATTCTTTAAATAGCCTTTTCAATATCTTTAAAGACTTTCAATTTCAATATTACACTTACTTTAGATAACCTTAGTTATCCTTTAATGACACTTAGAACGAATCTTTGGATATTTTATCCTACTCTAAAATATACATATCATTATAAACACCATAGATAAGAATAGTACCTGTCATTTAATATTTTCGACTTATCAAAACTGTGATAATATCAAACTTTATAACGTCAATTTTCATTCCGCAATTTCCAACTAGTAGATTTACGTAATAACTTCATCAATATTTGCGTGTTTTTGATATAATCTGTCTAAGATGTCACCACAGTCTGTGTACTAATACTAAACATGCGCCCATATTCTACTGTATAATTAATCAGCAACATGGCAGCCACCTGAAAGTGACCGGTGTAAACACGAACTTATAACGATGTTTCTGTCAGCAAATTATTTAATTTATGTTAAACATGCAAGCTATAAGTGAAATAGTGACTAATAACAAAATCTCTGTTATTAGAATCATCTGAAAAGGGTCACCAACAAATTGCTTCGAGTAATAATCTTGACGGGCAAAACAAAAGAGCTCACTTTTTAAAATTAAGAATAGTACACATCATAGTAGAATCGCAATAGAATTTGTGAGTTTATGGGATTCAACGGGAAATGGTGTCTAGCTGAATGGATAATAGTTTAGCATCATTCACCATACTGTTTGAAATGGATTCATTTACCGAGAGTGTCAGATATAACGTAATCGATTTTATTTGTTTAAATATATTTTTTAATAAAAATATATATAATTTTTTTGGGGATATATGGTAAATGTCATAGTGTGAAGAAACAAAATGTTTATATATATATATATATATATATATATAGAGAGAGAGAGAGAGAGAGAGAGAGAGAGAGAGAGAGAGAGAGAGAGAGAGAGAGAGAGAGAGAGAGAGAGAGAGAGAGTCATACTATACTAACCTGTACTGTATGCAATTATGATATGATTCTTCTAAAACCCTTATGTAAACACTATCTGTAAGCTGTAATAATAACCTTAGGCGACTAATGAAACTGTAGCGCAAGTGAAATGTTTGTTCACTATGGCATACCTGCCTTTGGTGAATTACAAACGAAACATATCACAAATATAATCCGTAGTTTCAGTCCAGTTCAAATAGTAGTATTATGAGTGTTGTTTTATCTTCTGTTCCGTTGTCTTCTGGGACTACTGATTTAATACTTCTATGATCAGTATATCCTATGTTTTAATTATATTTATGCCCCACTGATAACCTTTTGTTTAAAGGTGATGTTATGTAAAATGACCTCTGCCTGATATTGCACATGATCTAATTCTTTTCCTGTGGTAATTAGTTACTTGTATTGTATTACTGGGGGCTGATTTATTAGGAGTAGTATATACAAATGGCGGCAGCTGTAATATCAAACTCCGTGTGCCCGGAAGCTTCAGTGGCTAAAATATCTTAACGAAGTGTTAGATTACTAATCGTGTTATTCCAGGAATCCGTCTGTATATAACAGTCTCTGTCAGTTGAAAATGTTAGCTTCCATAGAGTCTAGTTATATTTATAGCATTTTAGCATATCAGGTTTCTGTACCTTTTAATATTCAACTTGATGGGTAGATTATACTATTTTGATATATGTTGAGAATAAATATTATCTATCGACATAATATTCGTGCTTTTGTTATATATTTATGATCACCTCAGGATGATTGATACTGTAAACCTTGTTCAGCCTTATTACAGAACGGTATAATTATATCTTGAATGCGTTAATGTAGGGTCCCTGCCCATAAAATTTACATATTTATTAGGAAAACCAATAGAACATTTCAGTTTCTCGTTCCGTTTCACGATTAGTGTACATGAGAAAACTGAGTTTTCGCACAAATGAAACAATTGTTCTCCGTGTATCACTAATCCCAGTATAACAATTGTTCTCCGTGTATCACTAATCCCAGTATAACTATTGTTCTCCGTGTATCACTAATCCCAGTATAACAATTGTTCTCCGTGTATCACTAATCCCAGTATAGTGATCCTTAAACTGCAATCTTCGACATATTCTGTAGTTAACCCTATATTCACAGATTACCGAAGAATATAATCGATATCTTGTGCCCGGCCTGATGGAAGTAAATAAGTGTTTGTATGCTTGAACATCTCGTTAGTAACCGTCTGTAAACAAACGGGTCGTTAGTAACAAGCTTCGCTTCATCTTTACAGTTTCCTTGCATGACGAGTGAAAATGTTCACAGTGAAGATCTATTTATTATCCATTTATTGTTGTTTATTTGCGTGAGTCTTTGAGTACATGCCTAGGTACAGCTGGTTGGAATAACAAAATGAATATCGCAGATTTGTATTGGTTCCATACAGAGTGTTGTGCCCATTACCTGGAATCTAAGAGTTTTTCATTGGAAGAAGTTCCACTTCCTATATTGATAGCAATTACTCACCGACATGGAGGTTACGCGTTGTGATGAAGAGGTCACCGTCATGGAAACTTAATATTCTTCGTTCAGTCGTGGCCGTCGTTGCATGGTAAAATATTGAACAAGTAACAGAAAGAACCGAATTAGCATTACTTGTTTTTGGGTAACCAAGCGTGAGAATGGCGATTAATATTATTGTTTCATAGATCTGAAGGATTTCTATATGTGTCTATCTTGTGGATGAAAGAGAGTGCATAAATGTTAACAACACCATATCATCAATTATATATTTAAATGAGGCTGTCTTCATGTAAATACATTAATTTATTCCATGGACGATTAAGCAGATGATATTATCAGAGGAAGACGGAACAACAGAACAAAATGCAATTAGGTACTTAAAAGAAGCGTTCGAGAATATCTGTAATGGTTCCTATGTTATATTAGTGATATATTGAAAGGATAACACTTCGAAAGGTATAGCGGATATAGTTTGACATCATTGTTACAATAAATGAGACGTGTATTAAGTCTGACTCGTTTTTTCTTCTTTTCTTCTGTCAATGTTATTATTAGCGGCATTATACATTAACGAGAGATAAGTATCTTGCAACATTACCTGGAGTTGAATGGATAATTAATCTATCGTTATTGAACACTTCAGACATCTTAATCTTATTGGCCAATGCTTACTGGATGTTCTCAATTTCAATTCCCATATGAATATGAAGCTGTATAGCGAGTGATAAGGTTAGCCTCAGCACTTGTCACACCTAGAGGGGGGGAGCTACTCCACGCGGAAATGAAAGCTGATCAGATGAAAGATCCCACAGACTTAGCTATTCCTCGGATTCGAATCTCGAACTAAAGGTCTGTAACACGATGTTTGACCAACTATGCCCCATATCAGAGATGGTACAAAGACACCATAATCGGGTATCTCTCAAACTCAATTAATATTATATATATATATATATATATATATATATATATATATATATATATAGTATACCTTTTTTCTAAATTATCATTTAGTTCCCACCAAAGTCTACTATTATAAATTAGTGCTTAATTCCAGTAACATACTCTACACTCTTTGAACATGTCACAAGCATGTCAGTTTAATATAATTAAGAGAAACTTTGTCCTTAACTATTTCTCTATTTAAGGCTGCATACTTGTATTCTTCCATACATTTTCTTTCGTTTGCTTTCTCAAACAAAATACCTCAAGAATATCCGATATCTTTACATAACTCTAGTGGTAATTAACTACGAATAGATAGATAAACCTCTGGAATGATAGATTAAGATAACAGTGACAATTTGTTTGTCAAGATCGTAGCTTGAAGTCGAAAGATATCATTGACTTTATCGTACTCTATCACACATTGTGTTGTACTTCCTAAGTTTCATGTTCATATCTTTCTCCGCATGTGACACTTTACCCATCTATGGTGTTCTTCGTGGCATTTATCCACCATGGTCATCCTCGTGTAGCTAGCAATAACAAGTCTCATTCGTTCAACAGTATTGTTTTATGACTAGATAAATCAAATAGGTTGACAATGATGCTGAAAACCAACTCTGTGGAGAGACTGCTAGATAACAATTGGTGTCATACAGCGCTGCTCTTAAAGTATGACGGAGTTATCTGCATAGAACTGCATATCTGATGTGGTTCCTTCATTAACTTTACTCATTAAATATATCAGCCGCGTTGTCATGGTAGTTACCTTTGTTGATGATGCACCAACAATCGAAACATTGACCTTTCTAAAGTTTAAAATCATTATCTTTTCTGTAAAACATTCAAACATTACTACGAATTCTGTCTTATGTTCTTTAAAGGAACTACCAAGCATCGGGCGAATCTAGTTTTTATAGCCCAGTGATATTTACCGTATTCTTATGTCTTCCTCTAATAATATTAACATCTGCTTTGTCGGCCATAGATTAAATTAATGCATTTACATGCATGTAGCCTTTTTTACAGCCGATTCTGTTGATATCTAGGAAAAGATCAAATTAATCGATATTGTTATGCTTGGTAAGCCGAACGGATTATGCCAGGATTATTCTTTCTGTTAATTGTGCAATATTGTACGACACAACGACGATACGACTGAAAGAGGAATAACACATTTCCACGACGGTGACTTCCTCATCACAAAATGAATCTTCAGCATTGATCTGTAATTGTGAGACAGATAGTAAGTGCAGCTTCTCACCATATTATACTCTTGTATTCTAGGTAATGGCTATAAATTATTGCGAAGATCTAGGATCTTTATTTTGTTATTCGGCCAACTGTATATACGTATGTATGATAACAGATATCTACATAAATAACGAAATATCTCCAATAGATCTTCACTGTAACCTTCTCATTCTTCATATAGGGAAATTGCAAAGATGGAGGAAATTGTTACCAATGACGCCTTAGTTTGGAGACGGTTACTAGGGAGGTGTTCAAGAATATAAACATATATTTACTGTCATCAAGTCAAGCACAAAACGTTCATTATATTCTTAGGTAATCTATCAACATGGGGTTAACCACAGATACTATGAAAGAAAGCCATGTGTGTCAAAGGTTGGAGTTTAGAGATCACCAACCATGCAGTAGGGATATATCAAAGATTAATTGCTTAGAAGGATCGCTTATTGCGAAAACTGGGCTTTTTCGCATGTACAAGCATCGTTAAACGTAACTACAAATATCGAATGGTTTTCTTAATAAATCTGATACATTCGTGACTATCAGTTCAGGGAACCTACACCAACAGATTCAAGATATAATCATACATATATAGCAAGGCTGAAAGAGGTTTAGATATGAATCACCCAGAGGGGATCGTACATATGGCGGAAAAGCAGGAATAATATGGCAATAGGTAATATTTATTCTTAACAGATATCACTATAACACAATCTACCCATATTAAAAGGTACAGAAAGTTGACATGAAAAGGTGCTATAAATACTATAAAGTCTATAGCAGCTAGAATCTTCACCTAAAAGAGACTGTCAGTTATAGACTGATATCTGAAATAACACGACTGGCAATATAACACTTCGTTAAGACATTGTCGTCACTCAAGATTTCGGACACACAAAACTTGGCACAAAGGTAAGCCTGCATATAAGAGCCGTCACCATTTACTTACATACTAAATTGCTTAGAAATATAAATTAGATTATGGCAGAGGACGGATTAATTAACTAAATTATGTCACAATTATAAATTAAAGGTACCCACAGGGTAATTTTATATCAACATTTTATTTAAACATTTGACATTGGCAGCATATCCAAATAACACCGGTTTTTTAAAGATTTAAATCGATAACCATAACCTTACCTATAAACTCATTTACATATAACAGTCCAGATAGATTAGAAAAGTTAAAATATTGTCCATTCAGCTAGAAAGGACTGGTTATTTAATCAGTTTGATATGTAATATTTTCAATTTTTCTTCCAGCGGTCAAGATGATTACTTAATGAGATGTGTTGGTGACCTTTTTCAGGGGATTCTAATAAAAGTGACTTCTAATGTCTTGATTAGTTACTCTATCACTTATATATTCCACGTTAATAATAAATTTGCTGGTAGAAACATCATTATAAGTTTGTATTTACATCGGTCACTTTCAGCTGGAGGCCAAGTGGCTGATTAATTATACAGCTGAATGTGAATGGATTCTCAGTGTTAGAATACAACAGTGACATTACAAATACATAATATACCAAAACACACAAATGTTAACGTCATAATACACAACTCTGTTAGGGAAATATTGCTGAGTGGAAACGGACAGAACAAATTATCCATAACGATAGAGCTCATGATTGCTGCGAAGAGCCTGAATTATGAGTAGGCGATATTAAAATAGCCACCAACTATGACGTCATTAACGTTTGGTGTAATCGCAGTTTTGAAAATCTGAGATAATTTGATAATAAGTGACAAATAATAGTCTTATCTGTAGCTTTTATAGGTTATGTGTATCTTAGAGTAGGATAAGTATCTTAAAAGGATAACTAATGTTATCCCGAAATAAATGTAATATTGAAATAATAAGCCGGGATTTAAAGGAAGATAAACTTGCCATTAATCTGGACTAGGCAACTGAGGCAAGTAACCTTCATATTCATCAATTAAATGTGACTATTGAGTTATTCAGGAATATCATGGTATTGATAATCTACAAAATAAAAGGAACAGCTCTAAACATGTTTATTACTGGTAATAAAAAAATGCAAATCTTATTAATATCTAAACATTTACGAGTGAGAAATTTAAGGTTAGGGTTGTTCTTATGGTGACGAAATACTGATTGGTACAAATAGGTAAATGTTATATAGCCAAGGATGAGTTATGAGAGAGATGGAGAATTCAGTACAAACAGGAACTGAGATACTGGTTTTTCGAACAGACTATGCTCTTAGTAAGATAGAAAGGTGAAAGATAAAGTGAAAATAGACTGCCTGAGTTATTAATATCACATGATGTCTACCTTTATTAGAGTAATATGATGGGTCATTGGGTGTTTCTCTGCCTCCTTACCTGCCTAATTATAGGTCAGCCCCTTCGTATTTCTGTACCCTGTCTGCCTATCTGTCTGATTGTACTTGTGTCTGTCTATGTGTGTGTATGTCACTCTGTCTGTATTTCTGTCAGACTATCTGTCTGTCTGACTGTTTATCTGTCTTTTTACCTTAAACTTCCTTGGATTTTCTAGTACTAATCTTGTAATAACCAAATAAAGAGTATATCGGTTACACAACTAACTACAGTAAATATTGGTTGTCGCTAGCAGTCTCTTAACTCAACTTCCAGGATTGTATATTGACATTTTTAGAGCATCAAACCTAAGGAAACCTGAACCAGGATTACGTTATAAATGTATTGTCTGTATAAAGAAGAAAAGTCACCCAAAATTGATTAGTAATATGTTAACAAATTCTCCATCCTCCATCTTTTGTGATCTTAAAAAAGAATAGTGTTCTGTTTTCCTTATTTCGCTGATGTTCTGCTGTCAGTTCGAGCCATATCAAGCTTTATTCAGTCTAAAAACAGCTGTCTAACAAACGAATAAAACATTAATCACAATTGCACAAACAGGGAAATCCGAAAACAAGGAATCACCATAATAGACGATATCAGGTTTAATTAAACCAAGATGAACAGATTATCTAATCTTAATGTATGTCTATTCCAGTCCTCATAAAGTCCCTATTTAACTTATTTTAAAACTTTAGCTTTAATCGAGCTACGAGTAAACAATGTAGTGTCCAGCGAATGACTTAATCTTCTAAGTGAGATACCATCCACAATATCTGTCTTTAATATGTAGTAATACATCTGCACCAAACGAATACGATTTTAAACAAATCACGCGTCACCTAATACGTGAACAAAACAAAGCGACACAAGATAAACATATGTGATTATAGCTGATTGTTCGCAGCTTCAGCCAACAGTAGACGGGTAGAAAAGTAGGACAATCTGAAAATTAGAAAAACTGCTAACAGCTTGTTTTTGTCAAAAAAATGCTTTTGTCTCAGTATTTATATTGAAGTTTACAAATTTCTGAACAAACATAACTCCTTCTCAAACTCAACATTATATTTTTAACACCGAGTGAGTTCATTGTGTCAGAGATATCAAATATCGTTCAACTTTTTGAAATATTGCGAGACGTTCCCGTGGGTGGCCTACTATTTCTGCATTTTGGGAGTCGCCAAATAATATTTTCACTACGAACTTTTCTCGACATTCTAGTATTTTGTTTCACAATTCCTGACATTTGCAATGCCATCATTACACAGTTCAAGATGTTGAGATGTTGATAATTTATTTAGACCGTCTTGTCTTAATCAGCTTAATTAGAGACCATGAAATATATTCCTGGAAAATAAATGGCACTCTACACTTATATGTTAGATTTGAGAATATATATATATATATATATATATATATATATATATATATATATATATTATTATCATTTAATAAACCTCTTTACCCAGTGGGGCCATTTTGTGCTACTTTTACATTACGGGTCTTACTTAAATTCTATCTATTTACATTCAAACATTACTTAACTAAAATGTTAATTAAACTTTCGTATTCATAGCCGTTAATTATTAACATTAACTGTCAAAAAGCTAATTATTTAGAAAACACTAGAATGTCTCTGAATGTTTTGTAATTTGGAATGAGATCACTACATTAATATCAACTATCTTTACTTCAACAAAGAAGAACCTTTCGTGTATTATAGATATTAATGTTTTATCAATTTTGGCTGTGCACCCTAAATATGAATGGTAATTAGAGAATCCCGTGGAGTATTTATTCGTGTCCGGTGAAAAATCGTAGCACGCAACTTACAATCATTTAAATATATTTTACTTATATTCTTGGTTGTAGAAAAAGAAATAGATGTGTAATATTTCTATTTGAAACATGGCATGTGTATTTGGGGGGATGCATGTGTGTGCATTGTGTATCCGTGTGTGTGTGTGTATCCGTGCCCGCGTGCGTGCGCGCGTACGTCAGGATACATATAGAGAGGCACTGGTGCAGATCATCAACAATTCTAAACATCCTTTGATACCTATAGCACCATAAATCTAAATCTAAATAAAACTATACATACATCACTCTAAATATAAAATTTCTACACTTTCATATATCGATACATATATACGTATATCTATACATATGTCTGGGCTACTCATCAGCCTGTGGGGCCCAGCTAATTCGCTTTTTGAAAGCTACATGCAGGCTACGTACAAAAGCGGGAGCATGTAAAACATATTATTTGACACCACAGTTTGCAGTAAACAACACGTGCGTGTGGTTCAATGGCGACTTACTACATACATAAGATAACTACTTTGATACCACAATTTACATTCAACAATAATTTTCAGTGGTCCAAAAGAAACCTATATGTAAAAGAATTTCAACTCCTGGAAAAGCCAAAACCTTCGTTCAGCATGCCACTGTACCATGGTACAATCAAGTTATTCAAGCAGCAAAACCTGATAGAAGGCGAATGCAACGATTATATAATATGACTGGACTCGTGCTACATCAACATATGTTTAGGGAGGCCAGAAATCGAGTGGGTGATCTTATCGATCATGCACAAAGTGATCATTACAATGACAAAATAGTTCAGTGTGGTAGTGACCAACGAACCATTTTCAAGGTAGTGGATAATGTCTTAGATCGTAGATCGGTTGTTTTCCCCACTTGTGCTTCGAATCAGGAAATGGCACAGAATGTTGGCGAATTCTTTCGTAACAAGATAGCCAAAATTAGAAATGGACTACAGTAAATATGACACGATAATCCACAATTCTCTGTTACTGACACGGGTAAAATCATAGATTTTGTTTTCGATCGATTCCAGCCTGTTACAGAGGAACAGATGCGCAAGGTAGTAGTTAATATTTCGAGTGCTACATGTGTGCTAGATCCAATACCAACACAAATGCTTAAAAGGTGCACCAGCTCTTTAAGTCCCGTATTAACAAAGATTACCAACATCTCATTAAGTAATGGAGTTTTCCCGGCAAGTCTAAACGTTGCGAGTGTTAAACCTCTCATAAAGAAATCCAATCTGGATCCGGAACAGCTGAAAAACTATCGACCTGTATCGAACTTATCCACGCTGTTAAAGATCATTGAAAAACTGGTAGTCACGCAAAAAAAACATATGCTAGTACATGGACTTGACGAAAAAATACAGTCAGCATACAAAAGTGGGCATAGCACTGAAACAACACTTCTGCGTTTGAAAAAAACGACATGTTGGTGGCAATCGATGGACGGAAGACTGTGATTCTGGTCCCATTGACCACGAAATTATGTGTAGTAGACTAGAGAGACTCCTAGGGCTCAGCGGAAAACCTTTGGCCTGGTTTCGCTCGTATCTCGCTGCTCGGACTCAATGTGTTTCTGTTGAAGAGGCGTTATCTGACGTTCTGTGTTTGCTGTTCGGGGTGTCACAGGGATCAGTTCTGGGACTGATACTGTTCATCATCTATACTATGCCTTTGTCCAGAATAGCACAAAGATATGGAATACAGATACATATGTAGACAGATGATACACAACTATATGTGTCGTATGATGTCACTGATATGGAACAGAGACAAGAAGTTACTGAGCGTCTAGAAAATTGCATTAGCGACATACAGTCCTGGATGGTCACAAATAAACTACAACAAAACCGAGTTACTTGTATCAGCCTCATCCTATTTCAGCAAACATTCTAGTGACTTTCAACTTCAAATTGATAATAATTGGATCTCACCTAGTGACTCTGCCAAAAATCTTGGTATACTCTTCGACCAACAGCTGAACATGGAGACTCATGTGGCTGGTATCTGCAAGGCGTCCTATTTTCACATACGGAATATTACAAGCTTAAAGTCCATACTTACCCATGATGCACTTATTTCTGTGGTCCATGCCTTTATTACATCACGGTTAGATTACTGTAATTCCCTTCTTCTCGGCTTGTCTGATAAATTGCTTCAAAGGTTGCAACGGATTCAAAACATTGCAGCTAGAATAGCCACAGGGTGTCAGAAGTATGATCGCATCACTCCAATATTGAAGGAGATTCACTGGCTTCCAGTAATTAAACGGATTCAATTCAAGCCACTTAAGACATTCAAGATCACATACAGGGCATTAACTGGTCTAGCACCTATACATCTGACAGAACTTCTTCATGGGAAGGCTAACACTTGAACACTAAGATCATCTGGTGAACTGATCCTTGCCGTTCCTAAATACAAACTCCAAACTTATGGACTGAATACTTTTAGTGTTGCTGCGCCAACATTCTGGAATAAGTTGCCTAGTCATATTAGAACTTCTAAGTCACTAAATGTTTTTTTAAACATGTTAAAACATTCCTATTCAAACAATATTTTACTTGTTAATGTACTCATTATATTTAGTGATTTTGTTAAACACCTCTTTCTTTATTGTACAGCGCCTCAGAACGAGGTTACCTGATTTTGGCGCTTTATAAATATACATTATTATATATATATAAGTAAACAAATCATACCTATATGAACCGTATTGATAGACGTCCGACTGGTCTGACGTCGAAGTTGTTATCTAACATGATTGAATAGTTAGGCGTTTTATAGGCCCTCAGCGTATTAACAAACATTACACTTTGTTGATCACGTGAGACAATGTACACTAACTCCATATGGAACCAGTGAAGTAATTTAGCTCCAAAAAAGCAGCAATACAGCACAATGGATTATTACTGGACTAGAACGAAATATCGTCTCAAACCTGAGTAAATACTATGATTTACTCGAACCTAACAGCTAATCCTCATACGTTTCCGTTCATTCACGCCTAATTTAGCGTCCCTAAGTATATGCAGTTAGGTGTGGTGGGATCTACATTAAAGCGCCTATCCACTTGATCTATTTGACCCATGATCGAGAACAGCGGATTTCAGGCAGATCTCCGATACTGCGAATGACACGTCGGGATTATGATACCTATAAATCAGTGTAATCTAATTTCTTATAATATGGGAAAACATCTGTCCGCAGCTTAATACCCATGGAGATGCCTGCCGGAGTAACAAACGACTCCAGGAGTATAAATCCATCAAGCAGCATTGTATGAATTAATAGGTCGTTTCGCCAGACCACATAAGAGGACAACAATATAGATTCTACATTATACATAACAAAGCTAATAAACTCAAACATGTTGTAATAACGACATAACTTTCTTACATTGGTGTAATAATGAATCTGGATCGAAATAGGTCTGAAGTCTGACACGGGCAATGTCTGTTTTACGATACATACATAGAAGCACTGGCACAGAACATCAACAACTCTAAACATATGGAAAATGAGGGGTTGAGCTGATGTGTATGCCTCTTTAGCAAGTCTGCTTTCTGGGAATCCCATTAAAACACATCTAGATCAAAGGTTGTTATTTGAAAAAGACGCTAAATTACCAAAAGAGTGAGAGTGGTGTATAATGCAATTTGAATAATTAATATATTATCCTTCAGATACACTAAAAACAAAAGATTACTGTTAATTAATTAGTTTTTCTCAACCATCAATACACTCCATGATGCTTTCTAACAATCACGGTCTGTGCTGTATTAAGACACACAGACGCGTATCCACTCCCACGTACCTATACGTATATAGAGAGGTAAGTAATGTATTCACAACATCATGATATTATAATACAGGTACATAAAATGTTAAATTGTCTATCCAAGACACCCGAAATTAGGTCAATATTACTCTTACTGTCTCATCAACACACATAATGTAATGGTGTTGTTGCCATTGGTTACCATCCCGGGACCAACATATAATGAAAATGGAATGCCACTTAAGTATTTCATTACCTAGTTAATGAAATTGTTGACAATGTCTAAATTAAAGAATAAACTTACTGTTGACAAGATCTCGTCTATCAACAAATATAGGAATAATTCAAGCAGACATATTCGCTTTTTTTAACTATCCTTTCACAAATGCGTCATTTATTCGTTCGTTGGAGGGGAACTTCTCTCAATCTCTTATTGCAATAGAGAACTGTCTAACGTTTGTTTTTAAGTATTTAAATAAGTTAATTATGAATGTTTATAAAATGTAAGTTTCTTGTTATAGAAAACTCTGATTAAGAGAAGAAGAGAGGAAAGGAAAGTATATGCGAGATTGCTGATGTTTAACTATTTAACGTCTTCTATTTGTTCTTAACTTCATAAGCAAATACCATGACCTATTTTTCGGAAATAATTATATGCATGAGCTTGGATGAATAATAAATAGAGCTTGACTATATACATGCGCCATTTTTACAACTATCGATGTCACGAAAAGGTTCCTAGTTTGCACATTAACGAGCCGCATCACCGCTCTATACGTGTATAGTGTATGTCATTGTTACCGTAATAAACAAGATCCAGGAGTCGCGAATATCATATACGAGATGAGCAGCCATATAAGGAAACCTCCAACGAGCAACTCATGAAAGAGTAGAATGAACATTATAATGAAACTACTCGAGGAAGTCGACTAACAATTTTAATTATGAACTATAATTCTCATCATACGCTTCATTAAACATATATGTTGACTCCCATCTCCATTCCTTTGATAACACATATTATTATATACGATGTGGGCAAATTGACGTATAGTATACGGTACTAATACAAAATAGATATGTTGACAGTATAAAATTACCCTCCTCTATGTAAGTGCCAGACATAGGGTCAATACCGTTTTGCCAATTTCAATTCAAATTCCCCTTAATTCCATTTGGTCAATTCAAATTCCATTTCCACATCGAATTTATCAATTCAAATTCAATTCAAATTCAATTTTTTCTATTCTTTTTTTGCCTAATACTTGTTACTATGAGTAGGTAATCCGAACACCTACTTGTACTACAAACTCCGAGCAGTTTATATTCCAAGTAGGATTGTCATGGAAGAAATAGCTATAATTGAAAAAATTAAATTGTAAATTAATTTGTGTTCTGGATCATTTTGGTTCCAGTATATTGGTAACACCACATATAATGGTTAACGAAGTAAAAATGGGAAATTAATATGTGGATTTAATTATTTTGTAGGAAACTTCAATTCCAATTCAATATTTTTCAATTCCAATTTCATTTCCATTTTTTTTAAATAATCAATTTCAATTCCAATTGCAGAATTGAATTGACCCCATGTCTGGTAGGTACCAAAACGTCCACTGAAACTTCAGTGCGTGTAACTAGTCTTCGTGTAGTCTTGCTTTCAATGCCCCGTGAACCACAAAAAAAACAATGCCTGGCTGTGTGCGACATGGAACCTCCAACAAGAATCTATCCATATGTCATGTCAACATACAAAGCTGAGAACCTAGAGAACTAGGATAAATCTTAGAGGCAAATATGAAACTTGATCAAATACGTACCAGTCTTCAGCTGAGAGAATATTTTGACTTTATATCTCAGGGAAACGTGACTCGACGAAAAAGGAGAAGAGGAAAGTAATGAGCTGGTGAACTCTGTGACATACAGGAAAAGGAGATATGAAATAAAATGAGAAGACGTACTAAGGCTTGCCATTTCAGTCTTGCCCTGTAAAACAAGACAAGACTTAGAGAGACATGAACTAGAACTACTATGGACAGAACCTAAAGTAGGGAGATATTGGCAAATATTCTACATTTAGAATGTACTGATACATTTGTTACGGTATTAGATGCCGGAACACCCTCATCCCCCAACTGGAACAGCTAAACACACCGTAGTGTAATACAAGATTGGAAATACGATAATTCAGACATCGAAGGGTTAAACCTATCCATCGCTGACCTACCATTTGAAGAGACGATTGGCTTTGAGGACAACAACGCGGATACAACTGCCGAGATCTGGACACATCTAATACTAGAGATGACAGAGGAATACACCCAATATCTCCATATGAAAATCTACCCAAAAAACCCAAACCCTGGATGAATAAAGATACGAAGAAAACATCGCAGAAGAGTGACATACTATACAAAAGATACCTAAGGATAAGGGATGAAAACCATAGGATGCCATGCTGTGCAGTCAAAAGAGAAACAAATTTGAAATAACGGACAACTGGGAAGAGCTATAAAGACAATCTGATTAAGAGCCTTGAAGAACAGAAGAATTCTCCTCAACGGTTTTGGAAGACACCCAAAGAGATATACAGCAATAAGAAGAAAAATAGCGCACCAACATTAATAGAAAGCAATACACAGCACAATACTGTAGAACAGAAGGGAAATCTTCTCGTAAAATATTACCCATCGCAATTAAAGTAGCCAGATGCCAGCGCCAACTACTCGGCAACATTGAAGTCACAGAACATGGCATTAGAAGTGTATTGAAGAAGTTGAAGATGAACAAAGCAGTAATTCCTCATAGCAAGTTGAAGAAGTTGAAGATGAACAAAGCAGTAATTCCTCATAGCAAGTTGAAGAAGTTGAAGATGAACAAAGCAGTAGGTCCTCATGGAAACGTTTTAAAGATGACAATTGGCAGTATTGCACCATCGTTAACAACGTTATTCATTGCTGTCTTACGGAGCTCCAGGTATCCCACAATATTGAAATAAACCAATGTTACTCTGATCTACTAAAAATGAAAATGCCCAGAACAAAACAAACTATTGATCAGTTGTTAGGTAGGTTTGAAAGAGATTAATCATGGACAAACTGTACCCAAAATGTGAAGAAAGAAATATATTAAGCTGGCAAAACTTAGTTTATCGGTAGTATCAGCTAGTATATATTGTGAATAGTATATACAGAAGCCTGGGCAATATAGAAGATAGTGCTCTAATATTCTTGTATCAATCGAAGGCATTCGATACGATTTACCATGGTGGACTGGGATCAATAAGAGTTCATGGGCAATTATTTGACTATGTGAATAGCCGTTTTTCTTTCGATGAAAAGAAGTCAAAATGGTTCAAAACACCAGCAAGATTTACACAGGGTTCAATTCTAGGCCCACTCCTTTTTCTTATATACATCAATGACATTGTCGAAAATCTTGAGACCGAATCGATGTATTCGACCGACTAAAGAAATATCTACAGAGATTAGTTGATAGGGCAACGCGCATAACTTCACGCTTTTAACGTTACAAAGACTAAATACATTGTTGTTGTCTCCAGCGCCATAAAAGATAGAGAATCAACAACACAAATCTTTAACGAATTCAAGCATAAAGACAACAGACATGAACATCAATAAAAGAATGAATGGGATGGCCACATGAAATGATATCATCAACAAAGCCAACTGAAAACTGAATATCATATGGAATATATAAATAGTTACATCATACTTCCAACCACGAATAGAGTACGGGCATGTAGTATACCAAAGCTACACACATGCACACACGGATAGGGTCGAGTCACTACAACGTGGAGCCTTCAATCGCATTAGTACAGTTAGTCTACTAGACGAACTTGAATGTTCCACTCTCAAAGGAAGACGTAGTTACTACAGAATGCTGCAAATGTATAAGATGTCACATGTCCAGCGCAAATCACAACCATACTACCACCAAGACAAGAACATCGGAGGATAACAGATTACACACCTGTCAGATGCGACTCGTTGATATATCAACGCTCGTTCATATTGTCAACCACCAGACAATGGAATATCATTCCAGTGCACTTCAAAACAGCCAAAACGCTAACAGTCTCTAAGAAGGGGCTGAAAGAGTACTTTTCTGCGTTAATCTGTGAAACAGTACACTCGTGTAAAGTCAAAAGTGTTATACATCACATAAGAATAAGGCTAGGTTTAAGCCACCTTAGATATCAACTTCACCAACATCACATTGCGAAATCCTCAGGCTGCTTACATCCAGCATACCACTTGTAACCAGAAACACCACAAAACTACCAGCAGAGACAGACTGATGGGGAGGCAGACTTGGCTTGCACACATACAGACAGACCGTAGACAAACACACACATTTGACCAGTTTGGTACTACATGGGCACATGCAGATTTAATTAATATCTGTGATAACTGACATTTATCACACCATATATCATATCACATAATGATAAATTATATGCATACGTTGTACAGAAAAGTGTAAATATACATATATTCATAATGTTTCTTAAATCTTCATTTATAGCCATATTACATAAGGTTTGAGGCACCATTTATTTTAGCTCGTAGAATTGTGATATATTTAATATTTATACTGATGATGCACCGAGTTCCAGACTGTTTTATCTCTTTCATAAATGACAAGGCCACTCAGAGTATTCCAGTTTAGGTTTGTACTCAACGCTCTCTCTCATAATATATTCTTGGCTGTATAATGTTTACCGATTTATGCCAGACTAGCATTAATCAGCATTTGATAGTCATAAGACATTCTTTGAAGCATAAGTTTTAATTATGTATATATATATATACAGTAAAACTCTCACTCATGAACATTTTGATATACCTAAAGTTAGAATTTGTGCACTTCCATAAACGACGACTTGTCCTGCCCTTTAGTGGTTGTTCCTTTTCAATTTCCTTTACAAGTACCGAGCCCAGGTTGTCTATAATAAAATTAATAGCAGGTTTATGTTTCTTCAAAACCTCGCTTACATTGTAAATGTTTTACTTCCTTTTGTGTAAGCTTAGCCATCCTTCTGTGTTACTTAAAGTAATTATTTGGATATTTTCATCTTACTCCGAAATATACAATTCCTTATAACAAATTATAGATAGCTTTAATTCTAGTCGTTTGATCTTTGTATTTGATCCAAATTGTGATATTATTAAATGCTATTGACGTCATAAGAGATGTACATTTTAATTGCACGTACTCAGAAATTGTGGTTTCTTCACAATAGTGATGAGTCATACAAGATGTCCTTTTAGCCGTTCAGTTCTATCAACTTCCATCCAGCAAGTCATGTACTGACCTGTGTATTCTGGCATAAATTTCCTCGTTGTGTGGGTAACGTCACCACTTTATAATTAATCAATCATATTAACAGATAAATTGATCGATTTAAATTGTAAACGACATTTCTACCCTCAAAGTACTTAATTGATGTTATGTATGTAAGATGTTAGTGAAATAGTGAATAATTATGACAACAAAAGTCATTGTTATTAAAAGCATCTCAAAAGGGTTAATTTTTTTCAAATTCGAAATAGTACATTATCTTCATCACCAATAATATATAAACATCGCTTGTTTTTCTACAAAATTGTCTTCCTTTAATTACATATTAGATCATTAACATATCAGCAAGGTGCAATTATTCATTTAGATTGTTTGTGGTAACTTCGTTCATTATCCGTCATCTGCTAGGATATAATTTATATTTCTAAATACTCTACTATGCAAGTGTCGACATGTTATGGCTTCCGCACACAAACAAAAACACATCATTAATTAATGGTTGAGGTGTTTTAATATAAATAGTGGTGGCTCTCAAATGAAGACTCACATTTATATTACGGGCCGTGTACCGAGATGTTAAATTGTCGGTCGTGTTATTCCCGATATCTGTCTGTATTCAACAGTTTATGTCACACGAAGAAGTTGACTGTTAGCGACTCTAGTTGTGTTTAGAGATTTTCGCATGTCACGTCTCTGTACCTTTTAATCTTCAATCTGATGGGTAGATCGTGTTAAGATATCTGTCGAGAATAATTAGTATTACTTATTTGCACAATATTCCAGCTTGTGTGATATGTTTAAGATAGCATCAGAGTGATACATAGATAAGCCTCGTTCAGCTTTTTGTATAGATTAGTATGAGTTATATCTTGAAAGAATTTGTTATATTTTTTTAGAAAAGCCAATAGAAATTCTTAGTTTGTTGTCTGGATGCTTGTTTCTGGGAAAGGTCAACTATTTTCAGTGGTGGTTCTATCTATACAATCTTTCTGTGGAGTATCCGTACTGCTTGGATTGTGATTTCTAAATTCCATTCTTCGGCATACCCTTTTTTCATAGTGTCCGCGGTTAACACGTTGTTCACAGATTACCTAAACATATCGTCGATGTCTTTTGCCTGACTTGATGGCAATAAATGTATCTTTACGTGCTTGAACTGCTCGTTAGTAACCGTCTCCAAACTAACACATCGTTAGTAACAATCCCCTTCTTCTTTAGAGTTCCCTTACGTGACGAATGAAAAGGTCACAGTGAAGATTTATTGGCGGTATTTTACTGTTTATTTGTATGCCTGTTTGTGTACCTATCTTTGGTGCAATTGGCAAAATAACAAAATAAATATTATACATCTTTATTGGCATATTACGATTTTTTACATAGAACCTAATAGTATACTGTTAATAGAAGCCGCATTTCCTATCTAATTCACTACTACTAATCAATAGCGAGACGCCCCAATACGATGAGGAAGTCACCGTCGTGGAAGCTTTTTGGAGCTATTTGAGTGATGGCCGTCGTACTTTAGTAAAATATTGCACCACAAGTACGAAAATTAACAAGACTAACATCATTTATGGGATTACTAAGTATAGAAAAAGAAGGATTCATATTATCTTTTTCAGAGAAACCCGAGGAATTAAAGGATTCTGACATGCGGATGAGTGTGAATAAAGTTTTAAGAGACTACGTCATCACTTGTTTTATGTTAAACAAAACAGGCTCTTGTTCACGTAAATACATTAAATGATGTGGTGGGCGATAAAGAGACGATATAAGCGAGGAAGACGGGGGAAATACAATTATACTGTTAAAACTATATTTGTCAGAGACTTCGTAGACCATGTGAAGGGCTTTAGTCAGGATTTATAGTAATGTTTGAACGTCTTAAAGAAAGGTGAATGACGTTGAACTTCAGAAGGTTCAATGTTACAATTGTTGATATAATCTGTGAATTGCACATAAATGTGGAACGTTATCAACATGATTAACAATGATGACAAAATGACTGCCAGATTTAATGAATAAACGTAATGAGAGGACCAAATAACAATGACAGCTCTATGAAGATAAATCTGTCATACTCTTATATCGGGGGGGGGGGGCTTATTACAGAAATGTTAACACAAGAGTGTCTCTTGTTTCAGGGATATTTTCCAGCAAAGGCCAAATAAATGCTATGTTTTAAATATTTATCAAGGACAATGATGGAGACAGAGCAAAGATAGCCTCAGTTTGTTTTAGCGATGGCAATGTATTTAGAGACAGTTACACCTATATAGCGTGGAATTCCAAGTTGTAACAACCAGTAAATATTTGATAACTTTGTTTAATTCAAAGAATTAAACGATTGTACATGTATTTGTTTGATACGATATGGTAGAGAGGTCAATTACCAGGCAAGAATCTTATTAAGATAAATGCTTAGTCTCGATCTCATTATGTACAGCCAGTGGACATAGCAGCCATACATCTTACAGAAGAAGTGTGAGCACGTAGAATCTGATTTGAGGACGGAATACTAGTACTAAGACTATATTGGACGTAATAAGGATTAACAGGTAATTACATGTGCGTAATAAAATATTAGTTAGAGGGGTAGTTATATCTAGTTATATTAGTGATATTTTTACATTATTTTATGTGACCAGATCTGAATGATTTGTCTAGTTATCAAACACTACCACTGAAAAGATGAGAATTATCATTCCAGGTACATAAGGGTGGCCATGCTAGATAAATTCTATGAAAGCCACAGGATTCACATGCTGGCTAAGTCAGTAATATGGGGCTTAACAAGAACTATATATAGTGTGTACTAGAGTGTGATATATTAATTAAAAACCATTGATAAATTCCAATTTAAAGCTAAGTTATCACTGATATGTTAATTTACCAGATGGTTACCTTTCTATACGTAATCGACTACTACTTCAGCTATGTAGAATTATGATATATTCTGGATTATCCTATACTGGTTCAGAAAACAAACGCAAGAAAATGTATAGAACAATAAAAATATGCAACACTAAATAGAGGAATGGTTAATCTTAATAAAGTTTATCTTAATAATAGTTTACTGGGGTGTTTTTAAGACTTGTTCAAAGAGCTTAGAGTATGTTACTGGAACTAAGCATATATATATATATATATATATATATATATATATATATATATATATATATATATATATATATATATATATATGATAACTTACCACAGGAAGGACATCATGTACAGATGAATGGCTCACCACATAACTAATCATATAATATGATATGGTCTTAACATACTTTAATTAGACCTTCTGTTCATCTCTGATGGCCCGTTGTCATATATTTGGCTGAGAAATGCCTCGGGCTGTATACAAGAAGCTTGATGTATATTGGCAAAGTCCAGATAGCAGTGTCATAGCTACCGTTAAAATGTTATCACATTGTGAGATCTGGACCGATGATCTAGAGACATAAGGTACACTCTCAAAAAGGCTGCCCATTTAGTTATGACTGTTTGGTGAGTGTATTAGTTTTTACATAATTAGACGGTATTCAGACATTGCTACGTCTGTGAGATGTTTGATCTGAACATCTCTCATTTCCGTCGAGTCAAAATCACTCACTCTCATGACATGGTCAACGGCAGCAAAGTCAAAACCAAGCACTCGAGATAATAGTTGGAGCAATGAACTCAACCCCCATTGAAAACATGGAACAGCGCACTGGTATCGTACCTTTCAGCAAACCCAGGGACTCCAAGTTTATTATACAAACCAATAAATTCAAGTCTTTTCCACAATACCCGATGAACAGGAGAATGAATGAGTATCCCGGTAACAGACTCAAAAGAAAAGCTTTCATCAACAGAGAAAATCACACATAAGGGACAACTCCCAGATAAAAAACCATCAAGTTAATACTACCAGCTGGATCCGGCCATGGCAACCAGAATTCCTAATGGAAAGGAACACAATAAAGCCTAAAAACGAGCCCTTACACTGCCTATGTTTGATCAACAGTACCAAGAGACATCATGTACACAGGTATATACTGATGGATCGAAAACAAATGCAGTGGAAAATGGAGCGGCTGGGATTTACATCATAGAACCTAGTGACTACCGAGGATAGGCACTTTTTCCGACAAGGAAACGCTGCACAAACTATCCTGCAGAGGTTGGAGTTCTCATTCATGCTCCCACATCATCAGCACCAGAGAGGAGAACTGTTCAAGTGTCGTCTTCCTGACAGATGCTCTCTCTGCCCTAAAGGCTCTTGAAAACAACAAGCCTGACAGACGTTCAGAAGTCTACATCCTATCAGCATTGTCAACCAACTAATGTTACAGTAGATCCCTGCTCAGTGTGGCATACCAGGAAATGAACATGCACACTCGGTTAAACTAAATAATGAGATGATAACTAGGTGCCAAACGAAGCGGTGTTATATGTACGGCGCCTTTGAATGACTCCTTTTATTAAACATATACATTAGTATTATTCGATGTACTCCTGTGGAGAAGCAGAACAGACGACCGAACATGTCATCTCAGACTGCATAGACCTATAGCTGAGGAACGCTACCTGAACAACTACAACAACTCTCTAGAAAAAACTATACGGCACAAGAAATGATCTACAGAGAACAATATCACTGGTGGCCTCGACGTGTAGTCAACAGACGAACGAAAAAACGAATATGAAGACTCACACTAAGGCTTCATATTGACGTGAGAGTAGAATAGATGTGGAGGACACCTAACGAGCCTTAGACAATAACATTAAGGTGTATGAAATATTAAATAATTAATGACTAGCGCTCTATTAACTATAATCTGTGAAAATGGCCAAGTTAAATACAGCTGTAAGTAAACTTGTTAATAATATATTATTTATAAAGAACGTGTAATATGGATCTGTTACACGGAGCTGAATATTTCCTCACACTCTGACTAATGCCTAATCTTCAACTTAGCCATTCAAACAATAGCATATTTACAAATACCTACTCATCAACTAGACTTTGTATGACCTGAGATTACTCCTATGTATCTTGATGAGAAAGTTTTTTGTTATCTGTTTGTTATGTGTGTGTATGTGTATGTGTGTGTGTGCGTGTGTATGTGCGTGCGTGCGCGTGTGTCTGTGTGTGTATGAGTATATATATATATATATATATATATATATATATATATATATATATATATATATCAATATATAGTGTTAGTTAATACACACATATATCATCCAGAATGATAACAGTGCTGTAGACCTTATTTGTTTGTCTATTTGCAAGCTGACCTGCCTTAATACATCAGACGAATTAAAATAATTCCTAGGTTAATGTCACCTTTGTTTATTTATCCCCCCCCCCACCTTACCGATGAATAGCTAAATATTATGGTAACCTTCCAAAACCAGAATGTCACATGATGAAAACCGTTGAAAAAGATGTAATAATGCAAGAATAACAAATGAAGGCCAGTGAAATATACAAGTGTTGGTACATTGTTGGAATGACTGTTTTTCCTGTCATGCTGATTAATATTAGCAGTAATAAAAAAAATCAATTTTGTAAATGGTTATGTATTAATATTTGCCAGTGATCGATGTAATCTGAGACGATTTTATGGTGATTTTTTGGTGATGTTTCATTCATTTAGCAATTTCCTCAGATGATGAAACAAGAGGAATATCAATTGATTAGTTTACCTTTACCTAATGTACACCCTACTTAATCACTGACGAGTTGTTCTCACTCCTTCAGATGGGATGCTGGGCGTCATGGCGATGGAGAGACAGGAACATGTTAAGAGTACCTGATTAATTCGATCGTTTATGACAAAGATTTGCCAGAAAGACGTCTGTTTCTATACGGACTATCATCGGCTTAAATGGGTATCATCGATAATCCTACGGCCCAGATTAATATCATAATGAAGAGATTTATACCGACTTATCAGAAGATATTAGATTGGTTTATATCGGTCGCAGGTTTGCTTCTCAATAGATGAAATGGCAACAAACAATATTCTTAAATAATCGATGTGTTTGGATTTGTGAATGATTACCTTAACGGGTTATGACGAATGATTTATAATCTACTCATAATGGGGTGAAATATTCAACAAAATGCTACTTCATTTTTTATATATTATACATCCAGAGCGCATCTACCTTAGGATTGATGTTACATACAGATAGTACCCGGTTATGGTCGAGACAATTGACGGGATTGTCGAATAATGACTGCCAACTAATAATGAAACAGAATTGATCTCGTTCGGAATACTCGTCCAGGTAGATTTAATAGTAGATAAAACAATATTGACTAGTCACTATAAATTGTGTCCAGCTTGCTTCAGTCACGTGACACGTTTGTTGGATCCGTGTTGAAGCATAACAATCCGAGGGCGATGACAGTGGCTACAATAAGACGATTTAGTGATGCTTCGCGTTACTGAGACTAAACATGGAATTAAGCAACCACTGTCTATGTCTGTCCGTAAAAAGTGTCACGTTATAGACGTGATATATCGAAAGGATAACACCACGGAAGGTGCGATGTCACGTTATAGACGTGATATATCGAAAGGATAACACCAGGGAAGGAATTTCTCTCGGGCAAATATGAGATAGCGGCCATCCAGAGTTGGGTTACTGTGTGCCTCTATCAACAGCATAGCGCAGCAACAGACCAATAATGCTGATGGGCAGCCGTATAAAAGCCTATATACTGGTCCAGTATATACTCATTTATATGGTCACTCTATCAGCTGTATAAAAGCCTATATACTGGTCCAGTATACACTCATTTATATGGTCACTCTATCAGCTGTATAAAAGCCTATATACTGGTCCAGTATACACTCATTTATATGGTCACTCTATCAGCTGTATAAAAGCCTATATACTGGTCCAGTATATACTCATTTATATGGTCACTCTATCAGCGGTATAAAAGCATATATACTGGTCCAGTATACACTCATTTATATGGTCACTCTATCAGCCGTATAAAAGCCTATATACTGGTCCAGTATACACTCATTTATATGGTCACTCTATCAGCTGTATAAAAGCCTATATACTGGTCCAGTATACACTCATTTATATGGTCACTCTATCAGCTCTACACAACGTTCTTCTTTAGGTATGTTGTCATACAACATTTCTTTCATTGTTAACTGCAGCAGTTGTACAGTTAAATCTTAGTTCCACTAACTCACGATATTCTCTTTGAACAAATCTTTGAAGCACATCATTAAGTTATAATTGTGTCTTTCCAGTTAACGATTTCTGTATTTAATTGTGAGCCTTTCTTTTGTCAGCGTTGTTGTTGTTGTTGTTGTTGTTGTTGTTGTTGTTGATAGCCTTTTAATTAATTTTCTATGTCATCTCAATCTTTGCCAATCGTGATTTGTATAGCTTAAAGATTTAATTGATGTTTTACGATCATCTTTGTGCAAATGGTGGGCTGAATGTTCTAAATGATTTAATTTCCAGAAAACTACATATTAGTAAACATAGGAGTGACTGGTAAATGATTGTGATACCTAGGACATATGTCAAAAAAAGAAAAACCGAACAAAATATGTTATCAAATATCCACATGTTAGAGGTACAGCCCGCTCATATTTTAAGGCAATGCAATTATTCTTAGGCGCCTTTAGCTAGAAATGATATGTCTCATCCAGTCAGCCCTAACAAATTCAGAATTCTACCAAAGATCAACAATATGGACAACTTTCAAACAATCATTATTTTCATCTGGCGACTTTATTCATGTTCTTGCTGGTTAGCCCTTATCTCAGCCACTTCTTCTAAATTTGCTGGCCATGAGGATATCATACGTGGCTGATCAAATATGTTTATCGTATCAGCTACGTACGTCAAGCGTCGTTAAAGTCTTAGTGGCAGCTCCTTACGGTCTTGTTTTAGTTCATCATGGCCATCTAATGTTTATGGTCTGTTATAATGTGGAATTCCATGTCCTATGGGTAATCTTGGAATTTCTCCATCATCTGTGTATTGGCTAAAGCCTGTTTCACAATTTGAGAATGTCGTGGCTATGTCACAGTCATTTAAGCATACTCAACACATGCCTTTGCTGAGAAACACTTCCTAACATAAACGATTCGTGTCATATAGCATTAATATAGCTGTGTGTGAGTTATCAGAATGGTTCTGGTTCTGTCCCGTCATGTACTCATCGTTTTTACGCAGCAAATCTATCTGTCATTTGATTATAGTTGATAACGCTTTAGCAGATTTCTCTAACCAGGATTACCCCCCACGACGATAGTTCTATCTTTAGTCACGTTTAACTTTCCTAAATCCAACATATTTTTCTGCACGAAGCTACACTTTTGATGTTAATCCTACGTAACGCTCATAAATTCAGAACGCTAAAACCTTGTACATCATGAACCTTCTGTCGAACTTAATTTCAACGACCTTATAGTCCTTTTCTCGTTGTTTCATATTCCTGCCATAATAACCACTGCTTCATCGGTCATCCCATACATTTATATATTGACATGCTTGGCCACCTTTTTGACGAAGTTAATTGTGACAATCTGCTATTAACTCTCATCCTCTTCACATAGAGCAGGTGTAACTCAAACACTCACCTATCTCAGATTCCATTTACGTCATACTTAAATAACAATATACAAACAAATAATAACACAAAGATACCCAATCTTCACTGTGACAGGTAAGGAAGAAGACGCGTTAGATTGGGACTTTTACTGGTGAGATGGTAAAGCAAATCGATATATCTGTATCAATGATAAGCCACGAACAATACATTGACTGTATTCTTAGGTAATCAGTGAGTATTGTGTAAAACATGGAGACCTTCTACCAAAGATTGGAGGTTGGAGATCAAGACACAAACAGAAGTAATGCTTTATTGAAAACCTTCTTAGATGGATCACGTAATGAGCAAACTGGGACCCTTATCGATGTACTAGTATCGCGAAATGAAACAGCAAACTGAGATTCCCATTGATTTTCTTCGTCCATATGACAAATTCATGACAGTCGTATCAGATGCCCAGCAGTAAAGCCAACAGGATCTACACATACGAATCTCAAATGCTCGAGCGGGATGAGACACAAATCATTTTGAGGCAACATTGTGCCAGTAAGCAATATTCCCTGGCAGTAGATATCACCATAAGACAATCAAAGGATCAGCCTCAATATAGAACGGTGCAGAACCGGGAAATCCAGGAATGGTAGGTGAAAAGGATAATTCTGACTAATGTTGTATAGAAACAGACATCTAAGTTACCAGCACCGAAGATAAATAGATTTAACAAATCTTCTATGTGAAAATTCGTTAAGAGATCGATATCACCCCAGATTTGGGGTTTAACTAAAATGAAAGTAATCACACAGCGCTTGATATACGAGAAAGCCTTAACAACAGAGACACATTTTCCTTATATTGAAACAGCTGAAACATTAATTAACAATGATTTTTACACAGAACCTATAATGTGTCAACCTTTGTATAATAGATAATATGAAAATCTAAATTAGATTCTAGCAGTGGATGAGACAGTAAAGGAAGTTCCGACACAAAATATAATTAAAGGATGACACCTTGATGAGACGTTAACTCAAATGTAATTAAAGAGAAAAACCTTCAACAAACACGCTTGATGTGGTCTTCGAAAAGGTGTCCCCCCCCCTCTCTCTCTCTCTCTCTCTCTTCTCCAATAACGTAGCAACGACAGCGATACACTAAGATAGTTTCAACCAGTATTTGGACACTTTCCATTTCATTTTTGCCGCCATTGTTACCTTTATTAAGCTCCTTTGTTATTTATTTCAGAGTAAATGTATCGCCTCCGCTTCTGAATGTTCTACACATATAACCGTTACAACTTCTGGACCGTTGTTACATCCTCTTCAATCTATCTCGTAATTGAGTACAAAACATATCAATGACAATCATTATGTCAAGATAGATCAACCTTGCTTCTCGGTGTTGTCATCTCTATCCATAATATAGGAATTGATGTATCCGGTGTTGATTGGTGATATTATCTGTGTGGGGGTAGGTCAGTATTTCTCATATTACATATAATTCTAACTGAGTGTACCAATCAAAGTATCACAGAGAAACATAATTTTCACAAAAGGATGACCGAGGTCATACAAAATCAGCCATAGCACTGAAATTGTAATCGAGGAATATACAAAACTGTCATAAATTTACTTGATCAACATACCCGATACCTCAGAGTTTAAAACCAGCAGCTCATAAATGGTAGGAAAAAACCCCCATAATTTATAATACAACAAATATTTTGACTTTATTTTAAGACGTTCTCCTGACTAGGAATCGGTATATCTCACACAGCCAAGACTACCTCATGTATAGCCTCATGTATGGGGGAAAGTGGGAAGACAACCTGTTATATTTCTCCCCCCATTTCCGACATTGTTATCAATATGCCATTGTTTTCAATTCATATATGGCCCTGGTGTATATATGTTTGGAAATGGAAATAAATATATATCTATCTATCTATCTATATCTATCTATCTATCTATCTATATATATATATATCTATCTAGCACAACCATGAAGTGAAACAATCGGGGGGGGGGGGAATCTAGCAACCTGAAGCTCGATCTGTCATCGACAGAAATACTTCACTACCTTTTTAGCTAAAGTAAATGGCACCACAGTTTGAACATTGATGACCAACTAAATTGTGACAAACACAATTTATGTAATTAGTAATCATACATAACATATAATAAAAGGTATATTTGTATTTCATAAACTGGCATACATACAATATAATAGTACCACCCAGAGATAGTATGGTGTCTCTTAATTAATGTAAGTTACCAATCTAACATAAAGCAAAGAACGCCGGCGCTTACTTCGGTGGTACAGTCGATAGCGCGCTGTAGAACAACCTCCACGTCGCAGGTTCGGATCTGCTTGGTCGTTCCGTTGCCACAGAATAGACCCTTGTCCATAAGTCACTGACAGATGAGCGCTGGTGTTTGAGAAATCAATCACTCTCTCACTGAAAATTCTGCCGCCAGAATATTTGTATAAAATAAAATAAGTTATATTTATGTTATGAGATATTCACTGGTTTTGACATTAATATATTTGTTTCATTAGAAAATATTAAAAATTATTTAACTACAATTGTTGCAGAAGCACGATGTTTAAAATGTATTAAATATTGACCTCACTGCAAGAGGCAAGACCAAATGCAATTAGTTTATTCTGTACATATGCTGCTTAGTCTTGAGGGAAAGGTCTTTAACTGAGTCAGAATTAAATAGGTTTAGTTCACTTTGCTTAACTAGAAACAGTGTTCATGATTCGTCCTTATTAGAATCTAAATATAATTATCAGGTGTCTATTTTATTAGGGTTATTATACTAATGTTGTTTAAATGTTAGATAACAGAATGCTACTTTTGTCATCAAATGTCAATTACATTTGGTACTTCTACTTCCGTTTTAAACAAAGTACTTGTACGTGACTGAGCTCTCCGATGGCTCTATCGTTAGAGCACTGCGCAGCTAACTGTCAGGTTGTGGGTTCGAATCCGCTGAGACGAAACAACGAAAACCAACTTAACCCAATCAACTTACACGTGACCATACACGTGATAAATGTGATGTTAGTTGTACTTAATACACCGTTGACGTTTGACTTGTATAAAGTACCGATGTCAAGGTCGTTATGTGCCGAAGGTTTACGAACAAATATCACGAACAAGGACGAAGGTTGTTATCAGTTTACTGGCTAATATATCAGCGGCTAACATCGCTAATGGTGGACGTCGTAAAATAGGGGGAAAGGCCAATAAACGAACTGAGTTATTGCTATTATATGACGGTATATTTATTACAGAAATGTGATTCTTTCGTGTCTGTATGTCCATCAGTCTGGCTGTCTGGCTGTATCTGTGTGGTTGTCTATATGTCTGCATGGCTGTCTGGCTTCCTGTCTGGTCTGTCTGAATGTCTGTCTGTCGGTCTATTGAGTTTCCTTCTTACCTTACTCTAAGCTACCTTTTCTAGGCTCGTTCCATCAATTATTGGATTCTATCTAATCAGAAATTAGATTTTCCTAAAATAGATGCATCATATTCAAACACGAAACTGCCATTATTTACAATAATAAATACCTAATTTCTGGTTTATTTTGTTCTCTTGATGTAGTTTAAGACCGGAGTTTATACACGGAACGAGTCCATCTATTACACACATTGCTACATTCAATTCTCACCATCAGCTGACGTAATCCAACGTCGAGAAGGTTTGCTGACGTCTCTACACCGTCGAAGCTTCTAAAGCCGACATCAGAACGGAGCTTGGGATATGAGGAGACACTGTTGACATTTACAATTGGCGTGAACATGAATTGTCTGAATAGGAACATTGATGTCTCTCAAATATGATTGATCCGTTCATTAACAGATTCTATGGACTGTTGATTTCAAGTTTTAGGCTGTTAGACATCCAATGTCACATCCTATGTAGCGACATAATGGACTATTTATATCTCGCTTTGATGCAACGCTGTGAGATTGAATCAGATCAATGTGGGCTCGCGGGGTGTGAGAATGGCTTATAAGCAAATACGCATGTAAACAGTATTCCGTAAACAGGGATTCCCCATACATTCAGAGACGATATAGACGATGCTATCAGGTTAATATAAACTCTTATTGGTTGATCATGTACTTTGATAACCGTTTATCTCAGTCTCCACAAAGAGCTTCTTCAACGAGTTTTAAAGCTTTTACTTGAATCGAAGCTAATGAAACGAAACATAAATCTACGAATCTGGAACAGAGGCGACGTTCAAGTACCATGAAAAACTAAGGAATTACTCTTCTAAAGTACGATACCATCCACATCGTATGTCAGTACCATGTTGTGATATAACTGCTCTGGACGCCTGACATCTCACTCAGACCACGAGTCACACAATAAGTTAAATTTAACAAATGTCATTGACATGTTCAAACAAGCTCAGTAACGGAGTCATAGACTGTTACGTCTCTCAATGACATTCACTCATAATGAATGTATGTTACCTAACTTTGATAATAAATCATATCTGCTTCTATGCCTACAGACATCTGAGTAATAAGACTTACCGTCGCAGTTAAATATTTTTTTTTTGTTTAGGAAAAAACATTCAAAATTTAAGTGAACCACATTATTAAAAACTAAATTTCTAAAAATTACCTTTTATTATGAAAAAATAGTTATATTTCTTGCATTCATCTAACCCAATAAGTTAAATTCAACTCGAATCAAAATTTCTGTGCCTAATGTCTGACTCATATCTTGGCTAACTCATATATTGTCATAAAGACACAAAATTTGCTTGCATGTTTGTGTTGGCTTATGACGAGCCTTTACAGGTATAACTCAGTTGGGAGACAGTTTTACTTGACTTAGAGTTTTAGAGACTTCCTTGTGCCCAGTGTGTAACAATTGGTCCAATTCGCTCAAACCGAACCTTGTTGATAACTCTCCACCCATTGTTATTTGTTACCACAGCTCAGCAAGCAATACCATGTCCATTCAATGACAGAGTTGAATCATATTGATCTCGATGGCAGACAGGACTCCTGGGTATTAAGGGACCTCCGGGAATCTCAAAGCTATTAATAGTCCACACTTAGCTAGTGATATATATCTATATTTGTCAAACGCTATTATACAAAAAGCCTTTGATTCATGAAGACGTTTACCTGAAATGAAGTCTCGGTTTTTTATTTACCATGAATTGTGCACTTTCTTATCATTTTTATTTTTTTAAATTCTAAAATATGCAGTCACTGGTTTCTCGTGATAGACACACTTGCTTTGATACTTTTTTTTCTACGTTAATGACAGGATCATTAATTAGTTTGTAAAACCTGGCTTAAAATTTCAATATTACACCTGTTTTTGTATGGCCTCAATTTTCCTTTCGTGTGGAGTACACAATCATTCACTGGGATATAAACGTATATATCCACAAAGAGCAATCCCACCAAGAAATATCAAAATTATTATTAGAGTTTGTGCCATTCTCACATCAAGAGTATCCATCATTTATGGGATAGAGTAAACATTAACTTTCAATATGACTAGACACAGCTGATCATGATACAGTTTGTATAACAATCTTACTCACAAGTCCTAGTTTGTTTTACTCTCATGGTGCCTATTCTTGTTATTCACAACCCAACAAAGGTTCCCAAAGGACTGGGAATTAATGAAGACCTTCGGTGACCTTATAACCGTATTATGGTTAGCATGTACTTTATACGAAGAACGAGACGTATACGTGTTTTAAACATAAAAAAGTATTGTTAGAGATATTAGATATTTCTAATTCAAACATCACTCAGCTTTTTCAAGTCGCGTCACTCGAAACTTTTCCATTCAAAAGATCTGAAAGAGTGGCTTAAATAGGGTTGAAGATTCAAGGTGTTTCAACTTTGTATCAGTAGGCGAGTGATCGAGTGAAGTATAAAGATACATCATCACAACCTAGAGACAATCGTACAAATAGAGTTTTTTTAAACTGAGACTCGTTAACAAAGAGACTTTAAAACTAAATTTAACAAGTTTTTACAGGAAAACGAATTAAACATTGAAAACTCCGTAGAATAGAATTACGTAAAATTAACAGCAGCGATCAACTTGTCTTCTCGAATTGCGTATGATGGGGACAAAATTGGCGTTGCAAATCAACCCAAAATATTATGCACAAAGGTAAAAACCATAACAAAATGACTGGAATGTTTAACGCTTAATACCAATTATTGGACCAAGGGACAAAATTAGTTCCATTCATGTAATAAAGTATTCTTATATATTGATTCCGTATATCACATACTTTGAGCTAAGAGCCATTCTCCAGCAGAATCATCACAATCAAATACCCTGAGTGTGCATCAAGCGCAATGATGTAGATAAATTAAAGGTTAATCTCGGACTGTGAAAGAAGTTTTAGTGATTTAAGCAATAATCTTATTAAAGCATATGTTCAATCTCCCCCTTCTCGTGTACGCCCATTGGCTACTTATAGAAGAAGTATCATCACATATAATCATAATTAGTGTATAGATAACAGCTGCATACATTTCAGGGAGGATACCAAAGTGTGGTAACACATTGCATACCGTTCTAATCAGGAATATGATGGCATCGACTTATGAAACAAGTATAAGAATTTATAAGAACTACACTCTGTATGCTAGAATGTGATAGCTCAATTCAAAACCAACGATGACTTTCGAAACAAAACGACCACCACTGATACGTTCATGTACCAGAAACTTACAGATTTCTTATAGTCGACTACTACTATACCTCTATAGATATTTCTAAACTTGGCCTTGATTTTAGAAGATTCCAGCCATTTGGAGTCAGTGATCGCGAAGCCCGATATTCTTGAGGGATTTATTTCAGACAGTGAACAAAATAGAATTTCCAGAAGATCAGGGACTCAAAATTTGTTAAAGACGTCAAAGGATCATAACACCGCTTTAATGTCTTTCCGGCCTGTACATCTATAACGTGGACATTCGCGCTAAATAACAAGATCCTGTCACCATGCGCCAACTTTGAACAGATCTCAAGACTGTTAATGGAAGAGAGGAATATTAATTATATAACACCAACTAGGATGAGATCTCTAGTTATGGATCCGGTATCTCATATCACCAGATCTGTAAATGGTGGCACTCGATGATGAAATTCAGGCTGACTAATGCCAAGGAGGGAATTATGATAGGCTACATCGTTTTACTCTCATATGTTACTATTATATTAAGAATTATGGTACGCTACGAGTAATTATATTGTTAATAGGTATTCTTGTAGAAGTTACAGAGATTTTGATTAAGGATATGATTTAGTTAAAGCTAAGATGTATACTGAAGCCAAAATTGGATTTTAAATGTCTTGCCAACAGACGGACATGAAACATTATGTTTGTTTGCATATAGACCAAAGGAAAACATTAGTTACCTACATAACGTTGAAAGCATGAAATACAAATCCTCAAAGGAAACACATTTGTTCTTCTGATGGCAGACATCCATATTTACAACAGCAACAATTCAACACTAAACAAGAGAGAATGGAAAGGAAAGGAAAGGAGAGGGAACCAAGAACAAAGAAAACAAATTCATTTATGCATATTATTCATTATATAACCTTATACACATTGTTTAAATAAGAACAATTAAATATTTAACGGTACAGAGGAATGTGTAGTTTCTTCGTCTTTTCTGTTTACCACATTGTACGGTAAGACGTAGATCCAGTAGAGTCCGGAAATGTTCGATGTATAGTTACCAATGTCTGTACTTTTCATCCAATACTTTTAGTTATGTCGTTGAGCTAATGGTAGCTAGTACAACAATAACTGGTCTTTAACTTCCTAAAACACGGATAGCGTTCATGTTAGGACACAAAAACAAACTTGATTGTGTACCTAGTGACAGCTGATCAATGAGTGGTCGAAACCGTATTGATGGGTATATCACACTTTATTCTTTGTGATCTATTAATCAAATCCAGTGTTGTCGTTTCACTGAGCACATTAGCAAGCAATAGAAGGTTGCAATTCAGACAATTGCTATTAAAAGTTCGAAGATACCTAACTTAGACCTTCAAGAATTGGATCTAACAGAGTTACGCTTGATTGGATTGGCCGTCTTCCCGGCATACCTGGGAGAGCAGTTGACCACAAATCTCTAGCGTCTCGGTTTGAACCCCATTTAAGCTATGTTTGAGGGGTGTCTCATCTTTCACTCGGCTTCATTACCCTCGCAGATCTCTTGACTCATTTAGCCTCTACCGTATACATAACATTGGCTATTAAACAGAAGCAGTAGTTTCTTGGCTTGGATAACATTTACAAAACAATAAACCCTTTCCTTTGTGCACTCAATACTAATTAAACCTGAAACATACTGTCCTTGTTATACATGTATATAATACCATAATGTCAACAATTAGTACCATGGAAAGCATACTATACCTTAATAACAGTTTAGCTGATTGTTTACTCCAAAATAATCCGTTTCATTCCTTCAATAACCCACTTTATAACTCAGTAGTCTATCCGTATACGTTAGGTAGGAGATAAACAGTAAACACCTTCCTTTTTCCTGTCATTCATCTAGTTACAGAACTGACGAGTACCAATTTTTACTAATACATTTTCTATCCTTTGTTTTTTTTTAGAGTTGTATCCTTTCTAAGTCCGATGTTTGTCTTTATTAGCCGCGAACTAGCTGCGCTATCGTAATAAGTTATCGACGTGACAAATGTTATGTTTTGTGAGCTGAGCTAAAACTCACACACGGATGACGTGCTACAGTCTCAATCATCTTCATACGAGATGACAGCTTCTTATAACCGTCCAATCAGCGGCCAGTATCTGTTCTAATACTCTGGTATTATACTAGAAGCAGCACATTATGTCGGGATTAGGACCAGAAGACTGTCCATAGACGTTAAAAATTAACGCACCAGTGTTACGGGGGGTAGACATAGTAACTCTAGAGCTCGGCTTATAATGAGAGTATATTTATGTCTAAAAGCGGGGATGGGGTGGTCTCGAGGCTTCGTTCGTACAAATTTATCATAATACGCATAGGTTTCACTTTGATCGTAAATTTGTTATTTCTGTCGACAGTTCTCTTATAATGAGATAATCTGATCCTACTACGGTCATGGGGTCTCTGTCGGAGTAATGACAGAGCTGGCTCTCTCTACTCTCTCTCTCTCTCTCTCTCTGTCTCTCTCTGTCTCTGTTTCTCTAAAGTATTGTCATCCATCTTATGACAGCTAACGAACCAACCGCTTATTAATTAGTGACGTCATTATAAATGAGATATTTTCCTGTTATCAATATAACAATGTTTGTGATGTTATCAATATAAAAAAAAAATATCACAAGCTATTTTGGATAATTACCTGATTGTGTGAACATGCATATTTTTCAATATATTTGTCTGTCTGTCTGTCTGTCTGTCTGTCTGTCTGTCTGTCTGTCTGTCTGTCTGTCTGTATGTCTGTGTGTCTGTCTGTATGTATGTATGTATGTATGTATTATGTGTGTATGTATGTATATATGTATGTGGAGAAATGCATAGATGGGAAAATGGGGGAAAGGATGGACGGACAAACGAAGGGATAGACAGGCAGCAGACAGACGATATAAACGAGTACTGGTCATCTGTAGAGAGACAGATGTACTGCAGCTTCTGGTTAAAAAACAAAAACATTCGAGGGCTGCCTATAATTGCCTATCACGCGTTAAATATCTATTTCTAAAGGTTTATCCCTTTTAAAGTAATAATTAGATAACGTTTATTACTCCTCACTACTACAAATAATTAATTAATGTTTAAATCAACCTGTGTATGATATAATGTTCAAAAACAAACAGCAATACTAACCTTCTTAACTAAGCCTGTGATGCAGTACTCGAATATAAAAGACTTGAAAAAACTATCAATCCAATTAAACAATTAATAATTTTGGCAATTGTTAATATCTTTATTTGTATATAGGAACATCAAAAAAGTTCAATAAATGATTCTTGCTGCAGATGGTATGTATCTACTGAAAAGCTAAATCTTTGACGCAATTACGTTTTTTAATTATTGTGGTCAAAAGGTGGCAATAAATGGCTTAATGCTATGCCAATTATTCTAATTTGATATATATATATATATATATATATATATATATATATATATATATATATATATATATATACGTGTGTTATGTTATGTTTAATTAATTGCAATATATAAAAGGAAATATTAATTTTGACGTAAACAAATTATTAACTGCATTGACAAATTGTTTGATTCTGTTGTTCAGAGAACTGTCCTATTAGCAATGAATGGCTGAAAAATAGCAATACTAGTTGTGTTGGATGACGTCATCCGTTCGGTTTTAATAAACAAGCCGTTTGCATCTAACATCGCGTGTTCGTAGTTCTGCATAGAATGTCAATGATCTACATATAGACTATTTCCTGTCAGTTTATATGCATAGATAATTCCTGAATGACATTTATATTTGCTTAGCAGAATGAAAAGAATCTGGTTACGATAATAAATTAAGTTCATGTTTTTACGACTTTCTGCTGGAAGAGAAACAGAAATAAAAAAGCCACAAAAATATAGAGAGTCGTTTACTCGACATGACGTACTTCGGAAGCAGAACACATAAATGTTCTTTAGGAACCGACTCCGTGGTCGTTAAAATTGGCTGTTCTTATAATACACACACTGTTGTGGGGACTAAATTAGACTTTGTGGTCTTTTAAGGAACCACTATTTTAGATGGATACCAATAAATATTTGCTCAGTGATTTTAAACTTCTTTTTTTCCATATTGGTACAAATATGTATCTCCGTGTATTAAATGCATGAAATGTTTATTTAAATGGCGTGTCCAGTATTTATTGCCTTACCTTAAAACAATGTTATCTGGAGAGAATATTTAGCTCAGAAAGTTGTATCCTGAGTAACTGGAGGAAGTCAGTACTCAAGCACAAATCGAAGATAGGAAATCCTTCATTCGCATTTCCCTTTCTATTAATCTATTATAAGCGGAATAGAGCCGTTGTTCTTTCATGTGTATTTCTATCATGAGGAACCACGGCTCATTTGGGGGGATCTATTCGGCGTATGACGCCACTTGCTGTTAAGTATTGAATTTCGACATAAAACAGCTGTAGGCGTTCAGAATATTTACATCTTTATGCAAAAGGGACCAAGTCCTGAAATGTGTGATCATTTAAACAAGATAATATAACACATGTTCAATGGTTACTTGTGGAAATATAAAAGTACCAGCTTTGATATGTCTTTTTTCATAATGTATGTGGTCACACAGACTTGTTTCACTGCAGCTGCAATAGCGTACTTGTATGTACTCGAATCTCACCATAATACCTTATCTAGTTAAGGACATAAACTGGCAAATCCCCTTCTTCTTGTGTCAAGCTATTTGTTGGTGCAGTCAGAACGAATCAAAACTGCCACAACAATCCCAATAGACCATAGCCAGTTCAATGATTTGCGTTTGTTAACATTTTCAGATTGTCTCAATATATTTTACGCGGGCAATGGACTGTATGATGCCAAATTTGTTTTTATTGAAGTAAACTTAATACACTTAATAGTTACGACGATTCTTTATTTCTACCAAAATAAAATACGTTCTCCAACCTACGTTGTCATTGCTAACCTGACGACCCTCGTGTGTGTGGGTATGACCATAAAACCCATCAGCGATTAATCTAAAATCATCACCCATCATGAACGCATGTCTCTCTGGCATCAGCACTTGAATGAACTCCATCATAGTCAAACTCAAAGAATAGAAGATGACACTTTAATCTTTACAATCTCTTGTTTAATAAAAGTTATCATTGGGTACAGTAGCTAATAACAGAAGGTTGCATGTATCTCTGACACCAATACGTCGATCATCTCTATCATCCTCAAACGTAAATGATCATTTTTATGCCCAAGTGTTTCATGAGAAAAACGTTCCATATAAAAGTCGATATTCTCGATGAATACCTGGATAATACACCTAAGATGGAGAGCCAGGTGAACACTATGTCAAGATGATCGTTTTACTGCCACATTCAATATATTGTCATTACTCTATGTAAAACCCTGGTAGAGAGATTGGTAGGTCAATTATAATTTATTAAACCCCTTTAAAGCAAACGTTTCTTAAACGTTCATGTAATTAATATAGTTATAATCCTTTTAAATTCTGAAGTGTGTGTAGTCTTCACCTGGTTAATTTTATATCTTGTCCTTAATTGTTCTTATGTCCAGTTTAATAATTTATATATCGACGTTTGCTTTATAGCAGATGTCACAAGTGAACGCCACACAAATGTATGTATGTATGTATTATTATTATTATTATTATTATTATTATTATTATTATTATTATTATAGCAGTATCAGTAGTAATATCATCATCATCATCATTATCATTAATACTATTCATCATATCACATCAATTATTATTATATATATTATTATTATTAATTATTATTATTATTATTATTATTATCATAATCATCATCATCATCATCATCATCATCATCATCATTATTATTATTATTATTATTATTATTATTATTATTATTATTATTATTATTATTATTATTATTATTATTATTATTATTGTATCATAATTTCAGAGCTACCCAGATGAAGAGTTTCTTACTATCACTCTCGACCACATAACTATAAATAGAAATGACCAGAATCAGTAGAAACTGTACATAAATGTAGATTATCATCAAAGACGACAATCTCTCCAGAACTGATTTAAACATTTCACTGATCCAGCAATAACTGATTATATTTCTGTTCGAATAAAGTTTAATTGTTCGGTTAAGTGAGTCTGTTAAATATGACGACTAAATCTGGACGAGTCTGTCAATAATCAGATAATCTGTCGATGATGTAATTATTCATAGTGAGAGGCAACTTTATTTTTATAGAAATAATTAGTTTTAAGAACTCCAGACGTTTCTAAAAGGTTTGTCTGTGTAGTTATTACGAGAAGCTTTATTTGTTATTCTTTTCGCTAATTATTTTGTAAATTGGATATTTTTGTAAGGAATCCTTTTCTTGCATAATCACAATTATGTGTTCCATGGTAAAGGAATGTTTTACTAGATTAGTTATAAAAATGGCTCTGAATATTTCTATTACTTATAACGACTAAATGGCATTTCTAGTCTAGATGCTTGTCAAGATATCTTCTTAGAAACCTTCATTTTGTTGCTTTATTATTAGACGTTGCACAAAACTAGTTTTGGTCTACGAAATCACACTTTGTATCACGTCGACTGATTATTTTGTTATTTTCTTTAAGGATTATTTAACAAATGGCCGATTGGCACAAAACCAGTCAAATAAATCAGTAAAATTAGAATTTGTCTGTAAAAATTAATATCGTATCAGAAGTTGAAAGATTAAAATAGTTCTCGTCAGTAAAAGAGAGGGAATATGATCGTTAATTTATTACGAAATATCATTTATAACTTCTACTTATTAGCTAAGAATATATTTATTCTAATAAGTTTGGGAAGAAAAAATTAAAATAGTTTAATGGATATTTCATCATGGCGTTTACGAAGCTTAGGTTTTGATTTATTTCAATTTCAATTATATAATATCGTAATACTGTATAATATAAATGTAGAACTATTTAGATAATCTAGTAACTATATCACACAGAGTTAACACCTTTTTCTGACTTCTTCTGACACTATTCGGATTATTCGGATTTGTCCGAAACCTTATTACTACTTACTGTAAACGTTGATGGGTAATTGTTTTTGTTAATATGACTGCCAGTCTGTATTTAACCGTAGACCATATGTTTGTGTTATATTTGGGAAAGGGCCAAATGAAAATACATGTGGTATAATTTTATTTTCGTCTTAACCCTTTCATTTAATATATCTGGCCAAAGTTCCTCAATGAGTATATTAACTAGTGACTAATACTCAAATAATTAATCAAACAATAACACGCTTAATCGGAAAGGTGCAGTACTACGAAATCGGTTTCTTTGAAATTACTACATCTTGGTTGTTGATTTTTTTTAATACATAAGACGTTATATTAAAATACATATTTATATAAATTGTTATTGTATTTCTGTAAATTTCGCGTCCCATTTTATCAGTTTAGAAAAATCATGTATAATCTTTTGACAGAAGAACATTTTGAACACGGATAATAATGAACAAAATGGCGTTGTCATAGCAACTATGCTATTGTCCATATATATATATATATATATATATATATATAATGCACGAAATCGATAAATCATAATGATTGGCTTTTAGGGATTTATATCGAGATTGCATTTCATAAGCTCGAGGTCTTATATGTGACACTATATGATTGAGCAATGCGCATTGTATAACAAGTCAAACGGATGGAGGACATGGCTAATGCCAACAGGAAATGATGGAGCGGATAATCAGATAGCTAGATTTCTTTCAGTGCCCGTGACATTTAACTTGAAATATCGTTGAGGTGTAAGCTAATACATTCACTAGTTAAACAACTCTAAACTAAGGCTATCCATTTCAAATGCCGCTCGGTCACCCACACACCTATAACACCTGGGTTCAAATCCTGAGTGAGCTATGTCAGTAAGGTGTTTAATATTTTGCTTCGTCTCATTACATTTGAAGATCACTCGTCTTGTTTAGCCTACCGTGTGCACATACCGTGTTCACATACAGTGTGCACATAAAGCGAACATCTCTAAACTAAGCACGGGCACTTATACTGGCAGTAAGGCTAAACTTTTGATTAGTTCACCGCCAAAGACGTGTGAGTCTTATGGTGGTAACAAGTAGAGTAGAGTTTAAAATAGATCAATTTGTATACTGTGTTGATGGTCGTTGATCCTTGTCACGCCGAGCAGATCAGGTACCAGCTGCTTCTTACAGACATGCGATGTTGCACCTGAGGACAACTGGCAATAGAAAATGCTAAGGATCTCAGTCGAAGAAAGCTGGATGTCGGGTTAAGGCGCTGACTATATCGTCTGCCACCTTCCGACGCCGAGTGGCATATAGCATATCACAGAACGGAAACTGGCTGTCATTATCACGGAACTGGCTGTCATTATCACGGAACTAACTGTCAGAGATCACCTGGAAGCTAAATCTGGATAATAACAATGGCCTTATCGTGGAAGAAGGCAATACGAGACGTTCACACATGAGAAGTGGATTGGACTAATTACCACTCGCTTCAGCAAATAGCTTCACCGTTGGCGTCTCGCCCCCGGGATAACACGTCCTGGTGACAGTTCGCTGCTTAAATTCCATCGTAGATAGACTGGGAGAGAGAGAGAGAGAGAGAGAGAGAGAGAGAGAGAGAGAGATAGATAGATAGATAGATAGATAGATAGATAGATAGATAGATAGATAGATAGATAGATAGAGAGAGAGAGAGAGAGAGAGAGAGAGAGATGGAGAGATGGAGAGATAGATAGATAGATAGATAAATAAAGAGAGAGAGAGAGAGAGAGAGAGAGAGAGAGAGCGATGGAGAGATAGATAGATAGATAGATAGATAGATAGATAGATAGATAGATAGATAGATAAAGAGAGAGAGAGAGAGAGAGAGATGGAGAGATAGATAGATAGATAATGATAGATAGATAGATGATATATATATATAGAGAGAGAGAGAGAGAGAGAGAGAGAGAGAGAGAGAGAGAGATGCTCATTTATCGCGCATAGAGAACTCAATTATATCTTATCCGGTAGTCTTATTAAAACAGGTAATAATCAGTCAAATAAATCATGACATATCAATCAGGCCATTCTTTAGCCTGATAACATCCATAGAGATACTAGCTTTACAGCGGAGTTTTTCTTTATCCTTTGGGACATTTTCAATCGTTATCTAAGGCTAAACGATTACCTAAATTTATCCTCTTTTAGTTATGAAAATATTGATATCGAAGTCACTTTTTGAAAGACACGATACACTTCTTTCTAAACCGAGATAGGAAAAACAACATTTAACACACGTTTGCTAAACTTTTCATTATGTTACTAACTGTCCTTGAATTATTAACTCAGTCAGGTGACAAGGGAGCGTTTGGTTGTTATTTGCTGCTGTTGTGACAGAGTACCACCGAACATCGGAAAGAAGCGTAAAGACATGGACACTTTGTGCTGGAAAGACGACTTCTACATGACCTCAGCTGACATCACATGATGGCTGTTACAAGAGTTGACCTTATGGCAGAGAATGTTAGCTTTTCCTTCTTAGGAAGCCTTACGAAGGGTCACATCTACCATAATGTCATCATGGAGCAGAATTATTCCAGGCTGTTGGATAGATATAGGATATCTGTTTTGTGGAAAAGACACACACACACACACATATATATATATATATATATATATATATATATATATATATATATATTCTCTTCTTTAGCACTTATAGCAGACAGAAAGTGGCTATGAGACTGTACTTAAAGAGAATAATGATATTGAACTATGATAATGGCTCGAAGTGGATATAAACTGTATGACATACAATTGTACTGAAGCCAAGTCCCATTCTCTATCTCTCTATCTATCTATCTATCTATCTATCTCTCTCTCTTCTTCTTCTATCTATCTATCTTCTCTCTCTCTCTATATATATATATATATATATATATATATATATATATATATATATATATATATATATATATATATATATATGATCATCATCAAAATTATTATTTAGTAATGAGTGCTAATTTCTGGCGCAAACATTCTCATTACTGAAAGTAGCTTGAAAACGACTGAAGAGTTATTGAAACTACTAAATAATAAAGAGACAGAGCTCTCAAGTCTAAAAGTAACATAAGACTATATCCAAAAATAAATTAGGGGAGGGGAGCGGTTTATAGACCACGAGTTATTTCCTATTACGTGCAGTATTTAATTACATTCTACGAATAATCCTATCTCGTTTATGGGCAGGTAATGTGGAAAATAGGAAAAACCTTTAATATGAAAAAATATTGTTGTTTTACAAGCACGATTATTGTGCTCACGATAAGTAAGAGAGGGGAACTACCCTGAAGAAACAGCAAGACCGAGATTCGAACCTAGAAGAGATCTTCTAATGCGTCTCATGTTTAAGTAGACTTTCGTGTTACGATGAGAGCTAAGATCCAGTAGTCTTATAGCAAAAGAACAGCTGACGAAGATTAGCCTGTATCTGTTTCAAAGTCAGATAACTAGCTGTTTAGATTCAAGAATCTTAACACATACTATTCGAAATAGTGTGTGTGTGTAATGTGGTTAATGAAACAGATTATGTTAATCATTGTTGTGTTATAAAGAATTATTAAACTTTAGGTATATACTCAGAAGTAATCAAACAAACAAAATATATTATATCAATTCAACCAAATTATTTGCTGTCTGTTAATATTATTGTGTGTTAGCTAAACATAATTATAATAGTTTTACCTATAACAATTATGTGTGTGGGAAGAACATATGACGTATAGCATTCATTTAGCTAACGGCATCAATAAATGATATTTCCTAGACTTCCCCCCACGTCTCATTTACAGTCATAACATTATCTAGCAAGTGTATAAACTGTCAATATTACATATTTCTATGTGACGGGATAGATAGTATCCTCATCAATAGAGGTGATCGATAAAGCCTCAGCCAGTATCCAGTTTTAGAAACTTGCCCACCTGTATGCCGACTTCCCTCATAAGATATAATAGCTCAGGAAGGGTATAATTAATTGATGAGACAATTGCGATGGCTAAATATGACATGTGATATGATCCGGTGATCGACTGGTCATATACACTAATCACTGTTGAGTGAGTGTATATACAAAAATGTAGGATTTAGTTTTAGTTAGCCCCTGTGATACAAATTGATGAGTGTTTATCTATTGATTTGTTTATCTGTGTAGTTTTGTTCATCCTCTAAGATCTGGTGTTAAAATTCCCGTTGACGTGGTCTAACCATGTTCGGTGTCGTGCCATTTCACCTGACGCGTAGACATGTGTGAGGAATTTAGGGGAGGAGTGTGTCACAGCTGTGACTGATTAGTCGACTAAATGTCTCGGTTTATGGTCATAATGTGTAGCTGTGCTCAGACGTTACCTCTGGCATAAGCCACTCTATAGATGCCATGTTAGTCACGGAAGTACATATTATTGGTACACATTGTCCTCAAACCTGAATAACGACGTCACGTCTAATCAGCCTCAAATTATCTAGGGTCACGTGATTTGAATAAATCTAGGTCATAATGCTGTTTACTTGATATCGGGTTGGCATCGCCATATAGTTGCATCTTTATTTAGGTCGTGTTTCTATATTGCGTGAGGACCTACAGGGCGACAAAACATCAAATATATAGATACTAAGATAGTGAGGTTGTAACACAATGTACAAACACCCGAGTAGCTTTCAGTATATAAAGATGCGGTATTGTACGTGCCTGGCGAACTGCATCTGTGTATGCTTGAAGCCATGCGCTCAGGCATGCCCACTCACTCAGGCATACTTCAGTGAATGAATAGTTATTAGGGGGGGGGGTGTTCTCAACGGCGCTGGTGTAACATGGAAAACATAGCTCATGGACTACTCCAAAAAGAATTGAGAAGATCAGATTAAATTTTCTCCACATACAGACAAGAGTGCGATTCAACACCGCGACCTGGAGGCTTGAGGATTGTACCGCAATTCTCTACCCACTGCGCTATATGCCCATCCATTCAGGTCTGAGGAAAATTATGATCCGTGCATTGAATTCCAGCCAGCCACATATTATTCCCCCCCACCCAACTAACGCCCATCTACCACTCACCTACCAACAGCCTCGGGTTATCCAATGAGAGAGAGGACAAAGTTCTAAGAAAGCCTACTAAGGTCTGGATCTGGTTATCAGAGCAGGGTTTGTTTGGGATTTTTTGTGGCGACACATCAATCACATGTTGATGATTATAATCTAGACATCAGCTTTATAAGGAGCTTTATACTGGCACACTCTGATTACACGTTACAGCTCGTCTAATGACTAGATGTGACGTATAAACAATAACGTCACAGACATGGCTTCTTCCTCTGTTCATCGTCCGACTGATCGGATGACGTTTATCCCATCAGAGATGAATTAATATCACCAGGAACTGGTACACAGGCACATATATGATATCTCTGTTCTCTCTCTCTCTCTCTCTGTGTGTGTGTGTGTGTGTGTGTGTGTGTGTGTGTGTGTGTGTGGTGTGTGTGTGTGTGTGTGTGTGTGTGTGTGTGTGTGTGTGTGTGTGTGTGTGTGTGTGTGTGTGTGTTTTAGCTGTGTATAATAAGGCACAGGCACAGAGAATCTCCAACCGTGAATTCAAACTCTGGACGTTTCTTCAGGGGACTGAATCCAGAGTGGCGACTTTTCTTGCTGAGACATGTGTAATGTCTCACCAATCCCTAAGCCGCCAAGCAAAATCAAAATACGAACCACCTACAGCCGTGGAGTTTGGGAGTAAAACACCCAAGTCAGATCACGGCAGTAGTGAGAATGTTTAGCTTAACTATCTAAGCAGCCCTATTTATAGCTATTTTTCAATTGCTGTATCTTTCTTCAAAGCAATACTATATAAACCATATAACCCAATTGTCACTGTCTTCAAAGATCAGTTTTTACAACGGGCAGGCGTCATGAAGCGACTACTATTAAAACTACTATTAAAACTGGACATAACTGGACCTGGGAAAGATAATTCTATTCCCACGTACAACCAAGGTGAATTATATAAGTTGTTATATAAAACCCACCAACCGCACGAGCTGTGTCCAATGCCACCGCTCGAGATGCGATGCAGTGTTTCTATTCCTGAGTCAGGAGTACATGCTTTAAGAGCGTACTGTGTCTGCTACAGTCATTTAAATGCTGGATAACCAGGCCAAACATCTAAACGGCGTGCCTCCAAAGACGCAAATAGTGCACGGAATATATAGCTCTAGATCAACTTTTCTTGAATGCAGGGACCGTGAAATATGGTCTCCACGCATAGAAAACGGAACTTTCTCAACCGCAGCATAATATGCCTTGTGATATTTGCTGGAGGATCAAATACCTCATAAACATACAAATCCAATAAATACTATGACCTACTCGTCACTATTATAACAATTTATATCGGCGCTTTAGCAGACCGTTATGGCGGAATTGCCGTTCTATATATTAACATTTTCAAATCAGAGCTAATGTCTGCTATACAAACTATAATTATAATATAGGGTTTTATTAATGACAAGGAGACTGAAGTTAGCCTTGAATGTCATAGTACAGACTGGACATAACTGGACCTAGGAAAGATCATTCTATTCCCACAAATAACTAAGGTGAATTATATATACAATTATACTTGTTATATAAAACACACCAACCACACGAGCTGTGTCCAATGCCACCGCTCGAGATGCGATGCAGTGTTTCTATTCCTGAGTCAGGAGTACATGCTTTAAGAGCGTACTGTGTCTGCTACAGTCATTTAAATGCTGGATAACCAGGTCAAACACTTAAACGGCGTGCCTCCAAAGACGCAAATAGTGCACGGAATATACAGCTCTAGATCAACTTTTCTTAGAACGCATGGACCTGGAAACATACAGTCTCCACGCACAGAAAAAGGAACATATCAACCGCAGCATAATATGCCTTGTGATATTTGCTGGATGGTCAAATACCTCATAAGCATACAAATCCAATAAATTCTATGACCTACTCGTCACTAACCCTTTATATCAAATATTACAAAATTGGTAAAAAGAAAACACGAACCTCAATCTCTGGCACGGGCAATGTGTGTTTTAGCTGTGTATAATAAGGCACAGGCACAAGGAATCTCGAACCGTGAATTCAAACTCTGGACGTTTCTTCAGGGGACTGAATCCAGAGTGGCGACTTTTCTTGCTGAGACGTGTGTAATGTCTCACTAGTCCCTCCTCTCTCTCTCTCTCTCTCTCTCTGTTCTCTCTCTCTCATTCTCTCTCTTTTTTTCTCTCTCATTCTGTGTGTTGTTGTTGTTTGTTTGTTTGTTTGTTTTGTTTGTTTTGTTTTGTGGGGGGGGGGGGCTTATGTACTTACTCCCAACAGCATTTGAACGCACAGGTAGAAATTACCAATTAACCTATATAATCAGAGACCACTCTTACCATAATAAATAATGTCTGAAAAATGTATTTAGTTTTTATACAATTACAAAGAAACACCGAGAGGCGATAATGTAAATAGAACGAATTATAACTAACAAGGTTATGGCGATTAGATGTAACTACAATGACACAGAAAATCCTTTGATGATGTGATCTAAAACCTCTTACTCCTGGATCATCTCGCTAGTATATTCCAGATCTGATGACTAAAGCGACTGACAGACGTCAATCATATTATTGTCTATTGTCATAATTTACCCTTCGGGATAACTTCATTGTTCTCACTGATATCTCCTCTTCGAGTTATCGATGAGCGATGACAAAGAGGTTACGTGACTAAGATGTAGCTGACGTGACGTCGATGTAACCAAATATCAACATCAGCTTAGTGCCAATGTCATGTCCCAAACCCGCTCGAACCTCTCAGAATGGTACTGTGATGACCGTTTGTCTCTAGTTTTTGGTACTCTCTGTGTATGCACGTACATGTATAGACTTTCTCCTATAAACTCCGTAATGCTTTGTTTTCCGAAGACGAGCGGAATAATCGTGCCAATCTTCCTAAAGGTGTCCCATGTTTGTCTAATCCTGAAAATAAACATCCACGAGATTCTCAAGAGGTTTGTCTATTCGGTATATGTGTGTGGATGATGTGAATGTATTAAATATGCGTATTAATCATAATATGCATCCTTGGAAGCCCATTGATCTTTTAGCATGAACATGGGGGGATTTTATTTATTTATTTAGAATAGCGCTGTTTATCGGCGCATTCCTTACTAAGTTAGCATATAATATATAATACAATTAAATTCAATATGTTTATTTAAGTGTAAACATGTTTTCCTTTATTTTGCTAAACAAAATAGCCAGGTTTTTTCACATGGAATTCGGCATTCGTGATGGCCTGAAGACATTTAATTAACCTTAGATAATCTATAATAACAAACTGTCGTGACAACAAACTGTCCAACTCTCTCTCTCTCTCTCTCTCTCTCTCTCTCTCTGTGTGTGTGTGTGTGTGTGTGTGTGCGTGTGTGTGTGTGTGTGTGTGTGTGCGTGTGCGTGCGTGTGTGTGTACGTACGTGTGCGCGCGTGCATACGTTGGCCTACTGATTTATCTAACAGTAATATGCAAATGGTTTTTGAGAACTATTCCATTATACCGATGAATACATAACGTTATCACGACGAGTGGTCCTTCCCTTCTTTATCGTATTGTGTCTGAGGGAACATTAAGATGGCGACAGCTTCTAGACTGGTGACTGATGCGAAGTCAAAGATGAAACACCCTTCAGATATGCCCACCCCCGAGATTCGAACTCAGGTGGTAGTGATCTGTGATCCAACGCGCTAACCGGTTAGACAGCTTCTACCTTATCCTTCTTTCTGTCCATCATGACTTCTATCAGTACAGTTTATTTATATATCACCTATTTATTATATCGATCACTGTATCATTCGGTATCCTGAATGTTACGTTTTGTACACCGGGTCGATTATTTGGTCAATTCTCCGATCAATTCTTCATCCGGATCTCTAATAGTTAGAAACTTGTACGATCCTAAAACTTTGACGTTTTAGTATTTAGAGGTTTGTAGGATCATAATATTGTGGTTACTGTTTAAGGATTATTGTTTCGATTAAAGGTATCCAAGACACGCCATTATATGGATCCTGCTAGTTGTCGTACGCTGTAATGAATACGTAAGAGATTCCCTTGTAGATGACAGGGCGAAGCTAGCGTCCTGCGTTAGACTGATAACATGCCATGTAAACAAAGGAATCATCCCTCTCTTTCTCTCTCTCTCTCTCTCTCTCTCTCTCTGAAGAACATTTCTCGGTCGTGTTGGATATGTGAGATATAGTTTATTGTCAGGCCGACTATCAGCACAAAACATTTTGGGCTGTTTAACTTAGACATCGATCAACCTAAACCTGATACGCTAAACATCAACCAGGAGCTCGACGAGTGATCGATCAACCGAGAATTGACAGCTAATCTCCGGATATAATGGCCGACAAAAATAGGACAGAAGAACAAGACAAATATAGAGAATGCTGCTGCTGCTGCTGCTGCTGCAGACATCGCGGCTTATCCAAATCGATGAGTTATCATCGGCAGACCAAAAACTACCCCACAAAAGGCCCCCGCACTTCACGTCCCACAATCACCTTCCCCGGATCTAGCTGTGATGGGAAGACTGATAGATGTCACGGGGCAGTACGGTTATTATTAAATACTCCCTGGGGTGTTGTGGTGACGAGTCGAGGTGACATTTTTACCTGGTGTCGGTTATTTTGGTCGCTCTTTCCACTATTGTGATGATTTATGGATCCCGGGGTGGATCACTTGGTGTCATCTGTCACCGGGTGGAATTTGTCGGCGTCTGTCTAACCTTTATACACGACGCTAATCTGGGTGATATTTGAACAATTACGTTCGCAATCATCAACCTGCCATAGTCGCGTTCCCGTGAAAATCAAAAGCTCCTCCCATTAATTCTGCATTATTCACCGCTCCCCGAAGGAGCTTGGCCCGGGAAGTGATTACAAACCTTCCGAACCTCGACGGGCCAAAGACGGATAAACATCGGTGGAAGAAGGCGGAGAGGGAGAAGGGTGGAAGGAGGCAGTGCGATGTGCAGGTGTTTGTCATACCTTTAGTTCCCGATGTGGACATTACATGACGACGAGCAATACCGCTCTCTGGCAGACACTAACAGTCATCGACCTTCATTAATTAGTGTACTCGGTTGATTTGCCGCGTGATGCTCGGCTTGTTGTTCTAAAAGACGCAATTCTCGAGCGACTGACGTAAAGAACACAAACCTGAGACGGCTGAGTATCCGGTCATCATGTCGTATGTTGGTCTGTCTTCAGTTGGCTGTTCTCTGTGAAGAAGAATGGGTTCACAACGAGAGAGGGGGGGTGGAGAGAGAGAGAGAGAGACAGAGAGAGACAGACAGACAGACAGACAGAGAGATGGACAGAGACAGAGAGATGGACAGAGAGAGAGAGAGAGAGAGAGAGAGAGAGAGAGACAGACAGACAGACAGACAGAGAGATGGACAGAGACACAGAGAGAGAGAGAGAGAGAGAGACGGCGTTGATGACTCCGCATTAATCAGGTTTTACCAATGGAGGATAACGAATCAGAAACAAAGGCAGTCATTTGTGCCAATATAAATCTCCGAAGCGCCAGCTGAGACTAATTAGAAATGCTAAACCGATAACTATCTTCTGTCTCGCCTGTGATATAGGCTGTAGTATAGGCTGTAGTACATGCTGTAGTACAGGCTGTAGTACAATTGTCTATAGCGTCGCCAACGAGGAACGAAAAAACGGGACAGCATTAGGTTTCATTACCTGAAAAACACTTGAAACAGACGTTTATATACGAATGTAATGGAGAGATATTTCCAAATGTTTGTCAACTAGCAATAATAGTAATGATGATGATGATAATAATAATAATAATAATAACAATAATAATAATAATAATAATAATAATAATAATAATAATAATAATAATACTGTAATTAACAGCATAGTTATCTGAAGGCTGTACTAGGTAAAAGAAGAAAAGGGAAATTATATTTTGGCCGAGCGGCCTCCAAAGGTAATGAAGCGAAGTCAAAGATGAAACACTCTTCAGATATGCCCAGCCCCGAGATTCGAACTCAGGTGGTAATGATCTGTGGTCCAACGCGCTACCAGTTAAACCACGGTAATCTAATGTTACTAAATTCCGAGTGAACACAGAAAACGATCAAATTGATAACACAATGGGGGGGGGTCGCTATGAAAAATCGGTTTTCATCTGCTTTTTAATAATGAACATATGTTATTGATATGCACGTACTCTTAAAACTTCGTGTCAATCTTTTTTCTACTTATTAATAATATAATATTGTAGAGTGCTTTTATAAATCAGAAATTCGAGATGCCAACCTTCAGCTCGCCGTTGTATGTCAAAGTGATTTATGGCGTGAAAAACGATATTCTACGGTGTAATGCGAGTCCGTGCTCACGTACACTCAACACTTATAAGGGATCAGTGAGAGTTTACGAGATTGATTCACTAGGAATTGTTCATAACTTGTTTATCAATTATCATCATTCGAGCATCAGCCCCCAGACCATGGAACGAGTTGCCAAATCACATAAAACTCGCAGCAAGTAGAGACACATATTTTGTAAGGTTCTTAAAACCCATTTATTTGAATTGGCGTATGTTTAATATTAAACCTGTTTATTTTGTATGAAATGTATTTGATCTATATGAGCTCAGAATATATTTTAATTGTGTTTTAAATGTTAAGCGCCTTAGGGCAATTTCGGTTGAATAAGGGGCTATATAAAATACTATTATTATTATCTATTTTAAAGTATTATTGAAGCATTATTCGTGTAGAACCAATTTGTCGGAGACGATCTTCACTCACCTCTCTCTGGAAACTAGATCTTAGCAGGATTTGGATATTTTTGGTGGCACGAGAAGAAGCCTGGAAGCTTCCCGGGACACTATTGTCTGTTTCTATATCAGAATTGCTTCCTATGCCAAGGAGTATTCGTACTTATGTACATTAGTAGTAAGATATACGGACAACTATATTGTACATAGTCTGTACACGGCTTAGAAAACAATGAATTATCAGCATTCAGAACCAATGTGTAAACGTAAATGTGGTTATTCACGATAATATTAATTATAATAGAATTAACTAGCTTAATTAATTAATTAATAATGCCGATTCATTGGATCTCTGTTGATTATATTAACATTAGATTTAATTGATTCCGTAACAATATCTGAGTAAACAATGAATATATTATGGTAATTTGGATTGATTATGATAATTAACACACACACACACATACACACACATACATATATATATATATATATATATATATATATATATTAATTACCATAATGACTCTCATTACAGAGGTCACTTCATAACTAAACATACAGCATATTCCTCTGTGTGTGCGTGAGTGCGTGCGTACGTGCGTGTGTGTGCGTGCGTGTGTGTGTGTGTGCGTGCGTGTGTGTGTTCCTTCTTTGAATTGTCTGCTTGATTGCTTGTTTCCTTGCTTGATTGATTGATTGATTGATGGGTTAGTGTTTCTTTAACCCCGTCCTTGAACACACCTGGCACATACAGTTAGTTAAAAGGCAACTCCTTAAGGACTTTTCTTGTTATTGTCTCAGGTAACATATACTTATAATAAGAAAACAGTAATTATGATCATATTAGTGTTTCTTTTGGGTTTCTTCTAAGGATATATATATATATATATATATATATATATATATATATAAAACAAACTCTGGTAAAAATACATTTCAATTGACAACTTACATTATATATAAAAATATCAATGTATTTGCCAACAAACATTGTAAACGAAGAAGACTTATTAATGATATGATATAAAAAGTGTGAATAACAAAACGATAAAAAATCTTTTCTTTTAAATTACCAGAAGTACATCTGACCATAAATCCTAAGATTATATCACGTGATTAAACTAATGTCAAAGATCGGAATGATGCGAGTAATTAACGGGATGAAGACACAAGCATTGTCTTCATAATATATTTAGATACATCAAACAAATTAATTAATTCCTATCATCACCAAACAGGTTCTACATTTATAACTAACAACACTAATACAGAGTTATTATAGGTGATAAGATATCTTAACACCTAATGATGATATACTTCAGTTCCTTTCCGAAGTGCTCGTTACCTGTATAACAAGAGACACTTCTGTCCTTTCATCCCCCAAAACGATGTAATTATCAAAGAGACAACAGTTCTTGGTCTCTGGTTGTACTCTTCAGGTTAAGTGACATTATCTGGTGTCTGGTTGTCAGTGTTCTGTCACTCAAATGTCAACACAACTTGTCGGTATATAGAGAGATGTTACGCGGGTTTTCGGTGTAAATCAAGTGTCATCTCACTTTACTAAATACTTTTAATCTTGATTTTCATCTTAAATGCAACAAAAGATAAACAATTATATGACACTTTGGTAAATCGTCTTATAAAATGACGGATGTTTGAGAGGAACAACAAGTATAACGACAACAGTAATAGTAACAACAACAACAACATTATCAGCCATTACCGATGCAATCCATGTCTCCAGACTAATGTTTGAGAAGCACAAGTATTCTGTAGAGAGAGAGAGAGAGAGAGAGAGAGAGAGAGAGAGAGAGAGAGAGAGAGAGGCAGAGCAGACAGACAGACAGACAGACAGAGATGCTTAAAGAGAGGAGGGAGGAGTGAAAGAGGGGGAAGGGGGAAGAGACGCAAATTAAACACACATAATGCTCTAATGAAGGGGAATTGAGAGAGGGGGGAGAGAGAGAGGAAGAGAGAGAGAGAGAGAGAGAGAGAGAGAGAAAGAAGACAGACAGACAGACAGAGATGCTTAAAGAGAAGACGGAGGAGTGAAAGAGGGGGAAGGGGAAAGAGACGCAAATTACACACACATAATGCTCTAATGAAGGGGAAATGAGAGAGAGGGGGGAGAGAGAGAGGGAGGGAGAGAGAAATATATAAATAGTTGTACTTATATTAAATACAGTACAAATAAAATATTCTTAAATAGATAAACTCCAATTGAAATAGTCATAGCGTGTCATAGAGAATATTCGGTAGAAATTCGTGGAACTTCTTAGCCTCGACGCTGATCACAATTGGGACACATGGTTCAGGGGAATACTGACTAAAGAAACATCCCATTAACACACGTATAAGTCGGTTTGCAACGAAGTGCTCTAATCACTACGCTACCGAAGAGCCTATTCATACATGTTCTTGAACAATTTTGTTATAAACACTATTGTTATTATTTAATTGAGATAATTGAGATAATTTATTAATTAATGTATGATATTTACGTATGTTGTTTTGACTTGCGTGTATACATTTATCCTATATAGTCGTATCATAGAACAGATGGAATCTTTAAAAAATATCTACTATTGAACAGGATGATGATGATGATGATGATGATTGATGTTTTACGGCCACTTTTGTGCACAAGGTAGGCTAAATGGGCCGAGCGACCTCCAAAGGTAATGAGACGAAGTGAAAGACGAAACAACCTTCCAATATGCCCACGCCGGGATTCGAACACGGTTGGTAGTGATCTGTGGTCCAACACGCTACCGCTAGACCACGGAGACGCCCCCCTGATGGACAGGAAGGTCATGCAAATTTGTTTGTACGTGTGCGCGTGTGTGTGTGTGTGTGTGTGCGCGCGCGCGTGCACGTGTGCGTGTACGTGTGTGTGTTAACATGTTTATTTCCTTGCTTGCCACGTTCATTTTATGCTCTGGCTCGCCCGCAAACGCGTGCCAGCCTGACGATAAAACGCCGTCTTCCCTTTAATTTTCCCTCGCACCAAACGTATTCACCATCCATCGCTTACACTTCCAGAAACACCATTATGTCAAACACCCCTCCCTTTCCACGCCTCCCCTTCCCAGAACTACCAACACATGACAAACATTACTCGAGATGATCACTGACAATTGGTAGATCGATTCTTTAAGTAGTTGCTTATTTTAATTCGACCGACGGAGACATAATTCTAGATGGGGTTTTTCCCCCAGCCAATAACGACCCAAAAGAAAAGGACTTCTTCAGCCTTAAATCTTTTTAACGAACGTAACTCAATACGTAATTGATGTCATTTGGTTGCCATTTTTGGGGAAGGTAATAATATTGTTGGCAGTTCTATGTATGTGGTAGAGTTTGTCGTAGAGTATTTGAAAACTCGTTTCTTTAGACGGGGGCATTCATATAATTGTTTGTTGTGTCTGAAGGGTGTTTCATCCTTCAGGTTACCTCGTTTCCTTACGATACTCTTTGCCTCCATTCGGCCTATCATCTGCACAAGAGAATTACCTCGAAACTAACATCAATATTTTTATGGTAAAATGTTGTATGTCAAGTTGTCTGTATCCATACGATCGTTGATTTCCATCATGTCATAAAAACATGTAGTGTCTAGAAATATCAATAGCTAGAGTAACACAGAAAGAGATGACAATAAATAGCGAGTCAACCGAAACAATCCCCGTATAACTAACAAATAAACCCCTATAATACCAATCTGTGACAAGTGGCTCCATCTACAGGATGTAGAACATCTTTTTCGGCCATTGGTGTACGTCTAAGAATAGAATAAACCACAATCGATATTCTAAAACAAGTCAGGCAGGATCAGAAGTTTATTAACAGCACGAACACATTGCTATGGATGTGATCCAGGAATGAGCGTACAACAAACAGCACGAACATTTCCATTGGAAGCGTTGACGACGAGAGTCCGCCCTTTCAGACATATCACGACGGAGTTTTGAACCCAAGGCTTAAGAGATATCTGGCCAAGCGTACTATCACTTATGCCATTGCCACTAGGTTCCTCTATATACCCTCAATTCTGGATGTTTGACAGTTTTAAGTTGATGTGTCGTAGTCGTATAAAGTTCAGGATCCACTCGCCCAAAATGACTGTTTTCTAGTACTTGCATTGGAAAAGTTAACGATTGGTTTTCTCACACTTTGATATAAATGTGGCGGATGTGTGACGTTCGTGTATCCCAAAATATTTACATATAACCATTGTTCGATCTTATGTTATATCCCTTTCAACTAATGCCAGTTTAAGGTATATCTTACATCATCTGGCACTAATCTTGCGGCGCATTCATGTTGGCTTTTAGTTTTTAATACAACAAACTTCGTGAGAACTCTCTCTCTCTCTCTGTGTCTGTGTGTTGGTGTGTGTGCCTTTCTCTATCTCTCTCTCTCTCTCTCTCTCTGTTTAGGAAGGGGTACGCATTAGAGCAGAGAACTTAAAGTTCTACTATACAAGTTTTTCCATACTTAAATATATAAATTCACCCACCTTTGCATCCACAAACATGTGTATCCTTAAATTAATTAACCTATGTACATGTTTATTAGACGTGGGTTACTAGTAGGCGCGTTAACAGAGACACAGTCAGACTTTTAAATCTCATGCTCACGTAAAGATGTACAGCTTGACACAAGAGGCTTCCTACAGTAAACAACAATGTCTCTAGGTCCAAAAACTTCTAACCTTAGCTTTATTCTAGCTTCGAGTATATTAGTTACACTATACCTTTAACCATCATAGTTGAAGGTCAGATGTGTATTATATGCTTTAACTTCGCTTCATTACCTTTGGAAGTGGCTCAACCCATTAAGCCTATCAAGTGTACAAAAGTGGCCCTAAAACACCAACTACCATTATATCCTTGGCAAAATAAATCCTATCCTTGTGATAAAAATATAAATAGTCTGGTTTATGGGTACCTTTGTGCATATAGTATACTAACAGGACCGAGCAATCTCCAAAGGCAATGAGACGCAGTGACAGAAGAAACACCCTTCACACACACATATCACGCCGGGTTTGATCCTAGGTGTCAGAGATCTCTGGTCAGACGTACTACCAATCATGCCATTCTGACTAGACTCCTCAATGTATAATCTCAATTGTGGGTGTTTGACAGTTTGGAGTTTTATGTAAGGATAGCCTGGCGTAAACTCCCAACATACAATATACCGAAACAATCAACTACTTAAAGAGGATAGCCTACATTGTTAGCAAAATGTTCCAAGTGGTGAAGTAGATTTAAATACTACAAAATATAGGTACTGCCTTAATAGAGGGTCAACAGCTAAACGTCGTACAGTTACGTAGGTTATTCATTGTATGTTATTTATAAGTACTGGAAAACAACAAATAAAATCCAGAACATCCTTTGTCAGGCAAGGTAACTAATTCACTTGTAGGTAACGCAAAGGATTTTTAATAGCTATCGATTTTTTAATTTTGTATTTGAAAAAAGAATATTCATGGTTTGATGAGATGACCATCTATCGTTCCCTGTTACTAAGCCAACAAGTTCTAATTGTTATACACCTTTGGAGGAGGAAGGACCTAATTTTAACTCTGAGGTGAGATTTATTTTAGCTTCTAGACACCGAAGCTACTTAGAAACGAATACTGTGATAGACGAACGGACAGACAGTGATAGTTGTCTGATACTCTCAGACGGTTGAAAGAAAACCGCGCGTGTGTGGGTGTGTGTGTGTGTGTAGCGGGGGGTTCCCTGAGTGATGTCTAGTACTATAATTTGTGTGTATCACTAACCTTGGCGTATGTTGGCTGTTATTAGGTAGTGTGTGTGTCTGTCTGTGTGTCGGGGGAGGGGTCCCTGAGTGGTGTCTGGTACTATAATTTCTGTGTATCACTCACCTTAGTGTGTGTTGGCTGTTATTAGGCAGTGTGTGTGTCTGTCTGTGTGTCGGGGGAGGGGTCCCTGAGTGGTGTCTGGTACTATAATTTCTGTGTATTACTCACCTTAGCGTGTGTTGGTTGTTATTATAAGCAACGCCTGAGATCTTTACCTTGAAGAAAACATATTCGTTGATGACGCTAAATGTTTGGAGCCCTAGAAAACCCCATAATAATATCCATTCTTCATTCTGTACACACACACACACGCACGCACGCACGCACACACACAAGTTCGTTGCCTGGCGACTAGTTACGTATTCACAAGGCCATAACTCTCCAGTATGGCTGCTCCATACCGAGGTCAGCGAACTACAGATCCGTATGGATCTACGACTCCTCTAATCCTAAGCGTAAACCCCATACAGATCACGTGACGTACATACGTTCTTGGATTAATGACAGGTGGCGCCATCTATTATAAGCCGCCGATATCCAGGTCAGTGGGACCTTTGAGATGCTGAACGTTTGTTTTTTGGTTATCTTATACGTCAGAATGGTTCCGAGTACAGATGTGTTCCACCTTAATGAAGCTGTACCGAACAACAACAACAACAAAATAAACACATACGAAAAGTACAAAATGCGAATGATCTCAGCTCATTGACTAAACAGTCTTCCAGGTGTAATAACAATATATACATCTATGGGTAGATATTCTGGCGCGTGGAGTTGTGGACGTTATCGATTTGGGAAAATATTGTTTTTATGGATTTTTAGATCTTAGTATTCTTAGCCAGTACCATGCTGTGTGTGTGTGTGTGTGTCTGTCTGTCTGTCTGTCTGTGTGTGTGTGTTTTAGCTGTGTATAATAAGGCACAGGCACAGAGAATCTCGAACCGTGAATTCAAACTCTGGACGTTTCTTCAGGGGACTGAATCCAGAGTGGCGACTTTTCTTGCTGAGACATGTGTAATGTCTCACCAGTCCCTAAGCCGCCAAGCAAAAACAAAAAGCGAATCACCTACAGCCGTGGAGTTTGGGAGTAGAACACCCAAGTCAGATCACGGCAGTAGTGAGAATGTTTAGATTAATTGCTTGCTTGTAGTTCGGGGCGTATCCCCAGGCTGTCGCTTGTTTGGCACAGCCTGAAGATTAATTATCTAAGCAGCCCTATTTATAGCTATTTTTTAATTGCTGTATCTTTCTTCAAAGCAATACTATATAAACCATATAACCCAATTGTCACTGTCTTCAAAGATCAGTTTTTACAACGGGCAGGCGTCATGAAGCGACTACTATTAAAACTGTTTATCTTAATTACTATTAAAAGACTGACATCTGCGCTGAAGCAGACCGTAATAGCGCGTCATAGCTTCCGTACTGTTTGAACTATGCTATCATTTTCAAACCTGACCTAACGTCTGCTATTGTAGTTCTTATATGTTATTTATGACAAGCAGATTAGAGCTAATCTTGAATGTCATAGTACAAACTGGACTTAACTGGACCTAGGAAAGATAATTCTATTCCCACATACAACCAAGGTGAATTTTATAAGTTGTTATATAAAACCCACCAACCGCGCGAGCTGTGTCCAATGCCACCGCTCGAGATGCGATGCAGTGTTTCTATTCCTGAGTCAGGAGTACATGCTTTAAGAGCGTACTGTGTCTGCTACAGTCATTTAAATGCTGGATAACCAGGCCAAACATCTAAACGGCGTGCCTCCAAAGACGCAAATAGTACATGGATTATACAGCTCTAGATCAACTTTTCTTGAATGCAGGGACCGGGAAATATGGTCTCCACGCATTTATTCTGAGATGGGTAATGTCACACACACACACACACATACTCTCTCTCTCTCTCTCATACGTTCATCTATCAATAACCTCAAACCCTCAACATTTCCTCACATTTACTCCGATTAATTAGCCGCTAGATTATCCAAAGGATATGACCCAATAACAAACAGATCAAGTCCTTACATCTGGCCTCTTGTTATCTAGTAGTAAAGGCCCTGCACCTGAGCCAACCTGCGGTCGCGTTGTATTACCTTCTTTGTCGCTGATGGGCTTTCTCGCACGTTCCGGATAATGTCACTAATTATATAAGCGCAGGCAGTTTTCCGATGGAGAGGCCGAATGCGTCACCAAGTGATCTGAGGTCATTTCGTCGATATTCCCCGCCAACACACCTCTTTGTACGCCATAATACTACCCCCTGGTGGTGTATAATATGAGCAACCATACAACTCGCGGCCGGGTTATTCTTGCTCCAGTAAGACGTCTTTATCTTCCGCTGACAATGTAGCCATTCTAGCATCGTCACGGATGTCATGCGGTATAATACTCCACAAATAGGCGCAGAATTCTAGACGAATAAGCGCAGACACAGTGGGAGCAGGCCAGAGAGAGCAGACACAGAGAGCAGTCCAGAGAGAGCAGACACAGAGAGCAGTCCAGAGAGAGCAGACACAGAGAGCAGTCCAGAGAGAGCAGACACAGAGAGAGCAGTCCAGAGAGAGCAGACACAGAGAGCAGTCCAGAGAGAGCAGACACATAGAGAGCAGTCCAGAGAGAGCAGACACAGAGGGAGCAGTCCAGAGAGAGCAGACACAGAGAGCAGTCCAGAGAGAGCAGTCCAGAGAGAGCAGACACAGAGAGCAGTCCAGAGAGAGCAGACATAGAGAGAGCAGACACAGAGAGAGCAGTCCAGAGAGAGCAGACACAGAGAGAGCAGACACAGAGAGAGCAGTCCAGAGAGAGCAGACACAGAGAGCAGTCCAGAGAGAGCAGACATAGAGAGAGCAGTCCAGAGAGAGCAGTCCAAAAGAGCAGACACAGAGAGCAGTCCAGAGAGAGCAGACACAGAGAGAGCAGTCCAGAGAGAGCAGACACAGAGAGCAGTCCAGAGAGAGCAGACATAGAGAGAGCAGTCCAGAGAGAGCAGTCCAGAGAGAGCAGACAGAGAGAGCAGTCCAGAGAGAGCAGACATAGAGAGAGCAGTCCAGAGAGAGCAGACACAGAGAGAGCAGACAGCAGAGAGCAGTCCAGAGAGAGCAGACACAGAGAGCAGTCCAGAGAGAGCAGACACAGAGAGCAGTCCAGAGAGAGCAGACACAGAGAGAGCAGTCCAGAGAGAGCAGACCACAGAGAGCAGTCCAGAGAGAGCAGAAAAGTCCAGAGAGAGCAGACAGAAGGTCCAGAGAGAGCAGACATAGAGAGAGCAGTCCAGAGAGAGCAGACACAGAGAGAGCAGTCCAGAGAGAGCAGTCCAGAGAGAGCAGACACAGAGAGAGCAGTCCAGAGAGAGCAGACACAGAGGGAGCAGTCCAGAGAGAGCAGTCCAGAGAGAGCAGACATAGAGAGAGCAGTCCAGAGAGAGCAGACACAGAGAGCAGTCCAGAGAGAGCAGACACAGAGAGAACAGTCCAGAGAGAGCAGACACAGAGTGTGTGTGTGTGTGTGTGTGTGTGTGTGTGTGTGTGTGTGTGTGTGTGTGTGTGTGTGTGTGTCACTGATGGTGAAGATCGTTCATTGATTGTGTATCATTCAAAACTGATAACATACTTTAAAACTGAACTTAGGATAGAAAATACTTGTGTTTATGTATGTATGGGTGCTTGTCTGTGCGCTCACTTCCCTCTCCCTCTGTGTGTGTGCGCGTGCGTGCGTGCGTGTTATTTTCTGACATCTATATGTGATAGCACTGGCACAGAGTACCAATACCGTTTTATCTATCAATCAATACATCATAAACGCATATATCTATACGTCCCTACCGTAATACATACATTTAGATAATTCCATAAACCTAAATATCCATAAACCAATACCTGGTTATTAAACATGAACGACCCATTAGACGTTGGAACCGAGACAGAAATAGCCTTTAATACCTGGTGAATACATAAATATTCACCAATCCACCGGAAAGCTTCGATGTTGATGGACATGAAAAGGCACCTGTAAATTGCCATCAGAAGCGATTCCCTGTGGTTCAAAGAGAAAATGTACAAAACGTGGACATCACAAACTGGAGGCCTCAACTTCTTTCTGGTTGAAATGAGTTAACACGGTAATACTATCTCATACGCCACCTATCGGTGAAGATTAGACGTAAACCTCAATTCGGGATATTTGATAATTTGGCGTTTGTTTACGTCGTACCAAAACAGTTGGCCGAGCTACACGGAAACTTCGACTAAATAATCACTCAGACTACTGAAAATTATGCTCAACGGTAATTAACTTACAAAAGAAAGTTAACTGTATTACTATCAGGCTAAGGACAAGATATTCCTTATTTGCGCGAAGTTTAGCTTCCCCAAAAAGCTATGCATCTTTACGTGTTGAAGGCTAAAGGATTTATCATCGTCATCTCAGTACTTCATAATCCAGATACTGAGTAGGTTGCTCCCCGATCAATGTCCTGTTGACGGATACGAATTGTAAGCTGCATAATGAAAAAACAGGAATACGCTTCGATTGCGCATACCGCTGTAAGTCTCTGGGTCGTGGGTTCGAAACCGTTTCTCCCAATGAATCACCGATCGACCATATAGATTCCAGGTGCGACTAATGACTGGGGCTAATCAACCAAACCAAACTAAACTGATCCAGAACTGACCGAGTACTGCGATGGACGGCTACGGGTCGTGAAATGGGATTCTGTTATTACCCGAGGTCCGTCTTTCAGTGAAAGGCTTCGGTTGTATTTCCCCGCGTAGTAGCCCCCTCGATCATACGCCCCCTGGTGTAACAAGAACCAAACATAAACAAAGCAATTATTCACTCAATCACAATGTCTTTCCGTTAATTGATATGTATAATCTGCCCTGGTTTGACCTTTATGCTAATTTGATGCAAAAGCATCCCCAGCCCCTCTCATCCCCCTCCCCCCCAAATATAATATCCTGTTCTCATCATGACTACGTGTCACTGGCGCAGGTCATGTACTGATTATTAGTTATTCAGAATAAATCGCATACTTCATCTGCGACAGGTACTAACAGAATGCTGAAGAATAGCAAACAGGTGTTTGTGTGTGTGTTTGTGTTACGTCGCGTTACGTTGTGTCATTTTCCCAGTAGCAGGCCCTCGTTAGAGTTGCTGCTCAATGACCATCGATTAAATGCTGACCTGATCTAATATATATATATATATATATATATATATATATATAGAGAGAGAGAGAGAGAGAGAGAGAGAGAGAGAGATGAGAGAGAGAGTGAGAGAGAGAGAGACGTGTTATGTTCCAAGACGGTTGACGTCTACACGACTATAATCCCATCATTTATTAAGAGTGGATGGGACGAGCTGCCCGTCACGGCACTGGGCCGCCTGAAATTGTCGTCGAACAGCCATCCGGAGAGTCGGCCACCGACGGCGTCTATTGGCCTCCTCACATGACCCATCTCCTGGATCGTGTGACGTCAGTCCTCTCATCAGCCGCTGGCGTGGCTTATCAAGCCGGGAGACGATGTCTTTGACGGGAAACAGGCCACATGCCGAGCCTCTATAAAGCTGGGCCGCTCTGCCACTGGCACGCCGAGAGTGAGAGGGAATAAGAGCACGTGCGCGCGCGCGTGTGTATATGGGCTGTAAGGTTGCAAGTAGACCATAGGGAAACAGTGGGAAATGGCAGCGTTCTTCTCCCACGCTGGTGGACCGCAGCTGACGGCTCTGCCCAACGTTTGGTCGTATAGCATTCACCATTTATATAACTATCTCACTCCAACAGCTGACTAGTACAGTCAGCGAGGGAACCTGTCTCCAGCTGGACCATAACCCGGTAAGTCTGTGTTTGTTTTGATCTGTAGCTATAGTCGCTGTGCTTGTTACGGCGCTTCATTGCTAAGGCTAGCGTTCGTTGGTTATTTAAATTCGTTGATTACTGCTGAAGACTGAATAGTTTTAGCGTCAGTGACAGATAAACGAATGTGACTGGAGTAAGTGAGCGATCGGGTGAGTGAGTGAGTGAGAGAGCGAACGAGTGAGTGAGTGAGTGAGTGAGTGAGTGGTGAGTGAGTGAGTGAGTGAGTGAGTGAGTGAGTGAGTGAGAGTGATTTGGATGAGTGAACGAATCGGTAAGTCAGCCTGTCGGTCAACCAGTCAGACAATCAGCTAGCCGGTCAATCGGTCATACGGTCGGTCAGTCAATCTGGTAGTCAGTCAGTCAGTCAGTCAGTGATCCATCGAGTTATATTTATGTAGTCAATCAGTCTAGATTTGTCTCTGTCATGACAGACTGCTCCAGTTGCTAGAGATTTGTGTAAGCGCAGTAAATATAAACTCTAACCTCGGATCTATCTACCAGGCATATCATGAGCATGTACGTAAATCTCTACCAGGTTTTAGTCGTCGTGTATAAACGCAGAATATATGTGTGGTTTTGTTGTAGTCGTCAAATATTGACATACATAAACGTTCTAGCACTTTACAGTACTCACCTCATATACAAACTCTTATCAATATGGTCATATGGTCATGAAAAGGTATTACATGCTTAATGATCATGAACAAAAAAGTGCACCCACACACACAAACACACACGCGCGCGCTCGCACAAATGCAAACCCTACACCGTACTCATCAACAGAAGGATAAATTAGGCCATTGTTCTTAAAGGTTATTAAATATACCTATCGGTTATGAAGATGACAATCACTACTGACGTTTACCAATAATATGTTACTGATGTAAACAACAGGTGCGTGCGTTCGTGTGTGTGTGTGTGTGTGTGTGTGTGTGTGCCCGTGTGTGTGTGTGTGTGTGTGTGTATACAGCGCCGTATTATCGCCGATAATGGTCCAGACATTCCGATTAGATAGTGTACCTTACTCTGGTGGCCACATCCACACAGAGATTAAGAGTCAGTTCTCAACTCAATTAACCTCCGGCTTCAGATAACTCTTGTGTTTTATTTCAGTCCATCGTGTTGTTGTTGTTATCATAACACTTCTACAACTGGATTTCTGCTTCATCACGGACAATTTATCTTCTGGTATACAGTATGACCTTTGTTGTCCGGTACCTGGCAATTCGAAATTCGGTTTTGTTTATTCTTTTACTGTACAGTATGATAATAATAATAAGAAGAATGTTTGCAAAACTTAAATAAGAATTTTGAACGATCTGAATTTGTTATGGATAAAGCAATTATTGGATATTATTATTATTATTATTATTATTATTATTATTATTATTATTGCTTACCAACAGAGACTGTGATTGTGAACAGAGTAGCTATAGGTAATAGATCTACTTCGAAATATAGGTTTGCTAATGAGTTTTTTCAAGAAATAAATTGGACACTTTTATTCCTGATTTACAAATCGAGATTAATGCCATTTCGCCTGTTCCGGATTAATCCTTATAGCCGTCGGAAGTCTCGCTGCGCCAATTTTCCCTCCGGCCAGGCTTAATTAATTATATTTCTTCTCACCCTGAATTATCTAGACGCCATTTGGAGAGTGAGTTGTTGGGCAGAGTCTGCCTGCTCATATGATATAATTCCTACCGTTCGTTTCTCGTGTTTTCGTGTTGTCATTCACTCCGGTGTCGTATTCCCTTCGTGCGTCGGGTCAGGATCGGGTCAGCAATAATTCCGCTCCGCGTGCAGATCACTGCAACGCCTCGACGTACCATAAAAAAACGTCCATGATAAAGGAATCCTCTGTTCGTCACTAAATTCGGTATTAGGAGTTCGTGTTGCGTAAGGCCCCGAGGCCAAGCTTAAGCCGGTTTGTTAAGATCGGTGGGCGATGAAAACAAAAACAAAATTAGCCCACGTCGTACGTCATAGAACCGGATTACCGACGGATTGCACAAAGGAAGCACTTCATCCATCATACAATTCCTAGTGTCACTTTTCTCATCACAGTTCTGGATCGGGAGATACAAAACAATACCTGGTCGTACTTGATCGAGAATACTACAGTATTTTCCTCGGCGGTGAAAATGCATTATAATATATTTACGAATTTATAACACTTTTTTAAGAGGAGTCTATGGAGGCTTCTGTGGTATAACTGTTAGCATGGTTGGCTAAAAAACCTGGGTTCAAATACCAGCTTCACTGTATCTGAAGTCTATTTCATGTTTCAAATCGCTTCATCACTTTGGGGTCCTTTGGCCTATTTAGCTTAGCCTGTCTGCAAAATGGCCATAAAAAGCAACACACATTTTGGAGGAGACTGTGTTTGTGTGTGTTTGTTTCTGGGCGTGCGTGTGTGCGTGCGTATATGCATTAATGTATACGTGAGTGTTTGTTTAGTGTGTGTAAAAACTGAAAAATTGTCTCAGTTGGCAAAATTCTCAAATATCTGTAATTTTCTTTGTTATACGTTTTTCATCGTAACGAATGTTGTTTATTTAGAGTGATGTTTTTCGCTCTAATTCAGCACATTTCACTTTTTGTGCAGTTATTCATGTCCCTCATATGTTAAGTATCAAACGTTTACATTGTGATTCTAGCGGTAGCGTGTTGAACCACAGATCACTACCATCCGTGTTCCAATCCCGACGTGGGCATATCTGATGGTTGTTTGATTTCTGACTTCGCTTCATTACCTTTGGAGGTCGCTCGGTCCATTTAGCCTACCATGTGCACCAAAGTGGCCGTAAAACATCAATCATCATCATCATCATTATGATTGGAGCTGTCATGACCGACCGACGTTTGTAGCCAATCTCTTATTTAAAATTGAAACAAAGAGAATTGATGTCCTCAAAACAACTGATTTTATTATATTTATGTTGCTATTACAGATCAGGATAATTTATTATGGCTTAGCTTTATAAAGGTGTTAATGGTCCGAAAACTCTCTCCACACACACACACACACACACACACACATACCTGTTTTTGTTTTAATAATTACAAAGGATGAGAACAATTCATCTTTTTCATTCAAAAGATCTATCGCTGACAAACATTAGGACATTATTTTTAACGAGCTTGGGCAGGATGTGCTACTAAATGGTCTCACCCAGATAAAGGACAGTATATCACGATTTTGTATACCTGTCGCTTGGTGTACAAAAGAAGCGTCTTACATGTACAAGGTCGTTCGTTTTACCTTGGCGTGTATGATTTACAACTACGTGTGTGTGTGCGCGCGCGCGCGCATGATATATATATATATATATATATATATATGGATGGATGGATGGGCGAAAGGACGGATAGATAGATAAAAAGGTAGATAGATAGATAGATAGATAGATAGATAGATAGATAGATGGATGGATGGATAGATGGATGAATGGATTGATGGATAGAGAAAGAGCAATATCGTGAGTCTGTAGAATATTTCAGTCATCAAAAATGTTCAGCGTAGTCAATTCAGTCCATTGTTGGCTACCCTCACAGTGATATGTCTTAGACCATAATAACCTCGAGGCTACGCAATGCACTCTATCTCTCACTCAATATTTGGTAATCGTAGGCAAGATAATAAGTATACGTTTGGAGTATATATATATATATATATATATATATATATATATATAAACTAAGAGAGTTTCTTATAAAGTGTGTATCCTAGTTCAGTCGGAATCATCCCTTCAACTGCCAGTAACCCATCATCGTCTAAAGACTCAATTTACCAAAACACGTAAAAAGCATGTACCATGTTAGTAGTCGTGATGGAGTCCCGGAAAATGACATCATCAAGATATGCTTTGGTAAACCAAGCTAAGCCAGTCTGGGGGAAGGGGGGGCTTCATAGACACCTCTAATAAAATATCTCTATCATGGCCGTCGGGCTTGCTATATGTAGTAGTAAACTATACAATTACTCGACTAGCGCGTATTGATTCTACATTATATAGCAAACTGGAACGGCACAGTACAGGTAAAATATGAATGATGGCCGTATACGATGAAAATTATTTATTGCTATCCCGCGTCAAAATATACCGTATATACCGTGTATAAGACGATCCCGTATATAAGACGAGGTCAATATATCAGTCAATATCATCTGAAACTGCCTAACTCAAATATAAGACGAGATAGACTCGAAAGCTTTCAGCCAAATTAGGTACTAGCAGTTAAGTAACACTGTTCTGGTTAATGCCTATTGTAAACACGAATATCATTGTAAGAAAAGAAAAAAATGGCTGCCGACATGAATCATCAGTCACCAATAAAAGTAAATATTTTACTACACCTTTCTTCATATCTATCAGATAATAAATTCGCATTGCAGTTGGGGGGGGGGGCATTATCGTGGCAATAAATCGGGTCCTTATCAAAGCAGAAGCACGTCAGTGTGGACTGACTGGTGTATAAGACGAGTAGTGAAAAACCGCTCTCCGGCAGGAATTAAAACCTCGCCTTATACGCGGGTATATACGGTAGCAGCCCAAGTACTATTGGATTCACCTGCATCCCATTGTTTTCCTCCTATCCTCTCCACGTCGGATAATTGCTCCGTGACGCACAACGTGCCGTCAAAAACAAAATCGATAATAACCGAGAAATGACCCGATAAGAAATTGATAATAATTGATGCTCCTCCGTCGAAAAGACGACGGGATGAGACTCTCAGTAATTGGGAGGTATCCAGTATCAATTTGTTTTCGAGAGATTTTATAGTCATCTTATTGGGGTATCACTGTACAGCGCCTTACCGTGACTCCTATTAGCACTAGTAAAGGGACTTTTTTAATCTATATTATTATTATTATTATTATTATTGCTCAATTCTGCACCTCAGTGTGTGTGCCTAGTTTTCAACACAGATACGCGTATACTCGTTTGTGTGCGTCTAAGGCTCTAGACACCTTTATGGCTTAATGCGATATTCCATGCTAAAGGTCAAGGTGAGCATCTCCGTCGATCGCTTTAATAACAAAGATCTAATAATGTGCTAAATTTAGGATGGCGCTGGCCTAATATTAACCGAATTAGGTCGTTAGTCGTCAAATGACGTCATGTGGAAGCATATGGGACTCGTTTAGGGAAATCAATTCGACGCCAACAGCGAGCTTCACCTTAAATATTTGTTTATGAGATCTACAAACAATACCAGCACCACAACAGTCTGTGGTCTTTCTTAGATTTGTGGTATACTGGGGGATGTTTTATGCTGGTATGTGTGTGTGTGTGTGCGATGGGTTGTGTGCGTGCGTGCGTTTGTGTGCGAGTGTGTGTATGTGTGTGTGTGTATGTGGTCCTTTGTATTACGTTGCCACGCAACTTGCATTATCCATTAGTCAAAACATATCAAACGGCAGGAATCCATATTAGCGTCGACTAAACAAAAGCCTAAACAACGACACCTGCCGAGCTATACCTGTAAAAGTTATTGATCAAAAACCGTGCAATCTTAGCTATCCTTCTCCTAATTCAGCCAAGTCATGAATAGCGGATTAAATGCTGAGGATTCAATATATAAAAACGTCAGTCGGTCATTTGAAACTTGTTTGATTTGGTCATTTCAGACGCGAAGCCTGGATCTGATGACGTCGTAGACAATAAAGAGCACGATGAGAAGACGTCATTCGCCCGGCGAGGTGATCGTTGTGCTATTGCAAACTAGTTGTTACTTAGCTACCACGATACCTCAGCGTCATCGCTGACCGCCATCTTCAGAAAGTCCTTCGCCGGAGAAGGCAAACTAATCCGGATTCCTAATAGTAACGATTATTCAGCGTGTCCAGTAAGCGTGGCCATTCTTCCTGGACAATCAGAATCAGTTGCAGAGGAGTGTTCTGGATGACTAACGACCATTGGCTGGCCGTCGTTCGCTGATAGAAGACAATCCGTCATTTGTCTCCTGAAGTCGTTTCGACGGATGCCCTGAAAGCGATGCAACGCTCATCGTCAAACATCTCTCGATACGTTCCACTGATATGTCGGATGCTGGAGGCTGTATTTTAGAAACATCAGTTCCATTCAGAAAACACGTCTATTGAAGCCAAATAAATCGAAACCAATGAACCGTGCACAATTAGAAGGCGATGGAGCAAAGAATCGAAAGAATATATAATGCAGCCATCGGCAGTAAATCTGACAAAATGGTTCTCTTGAGAGTACAGTAATTGCTACGATCCTGATCATCCTATCCTCTCGGGAATGGATTAGCCTAGACCGGGAAACTAGAAACTTCGGTATATTTATTTTATGGATATCCTACGACAAGGTACACAATAAATACGTCGAGACGGCCATTGTTTTGGGCACGATAACGAGGCTTACTTGGAAGGCATTTGCACGTGATTGATCGTCGGATTGACAGCGATACGAATAGAGATACAGGCGCCAGCATGATTCGTGAATAACGCCAGCTGTCCGTCAGCTGTCCGAAATGCTGATTGTCTGAGTAGCGAGGAAGATCAAAGGTAAACTGATCCGACGCCGAGAAGAAAAATCCCCCGCGGATGATGTTTACGCCATCGAGTGATCATTAGCAAAACGGCTCGTTCTTCTTCTTCTTAAGCTGTCACGGATAACCTGATTAACAATAATCGATAGTCGATGCCGCTGGGCTAAACATTAATCGGGGTCGACGGGCGAAAGGTTGCCCTCGGGATACTATCGGGATCGCGTCGTGGTCGTGTTTGGTCGACGGACGAGTGGCAAAATGGCGGAAAACGCCAGCTCGTTGGGCGGCCACGTCAATAGGACATCGGACTATCCGCCCTCCTTCTACATCGCCCTGCATATTATAGGAATACCGCTCGGCATAGCTATCATCGTAGGAAACGTGCTGCTCGTTATCGTACTGAAACTGTCCAGCCAGAAACAGCAGAAGGCATTCAAGTCCAAGACGGCATTCATTCTCGCCAATATTGCCCTCTGCGATGCCGTCGGCGGCCTCTTTCTCGTCCTCTATATTGGGATACACCCGATCCTCGACGTCATCGGAAGATTCCCGACCGGCTGCTATTTTTGGAACGTCCTCAGCGTCGTTCCACTGCTGGGCGGCTTCCTCCTGCAGCTGCTGCTCGCCATCGAGCGGCACGTCATCGTGAACGAGATACCGAACTATCCGCATATGAACAAGTTGGTGATCTTCCTCTGCCTGATGTGGATCTACACGCTCGTCGTCAGCATCCTTGGTCTGGCCTTCATCAGTGGCGTGGCCCAGGAAGCGTTCGTCATGTGCGACATTCTGACGGTGTCGCCGATGTACCTGACGACGATCGTATTCGTTCACGTGACCGCCTGTGCTGTGATCTGTACGGTGCTCATTTTCATCATCCGGAACACGGTGAAGCACCACCAGTGCAAGATCCAGGTGTCGAACACCATAGCGTACACGAACCTGATCGAGGACTCGCAGATCGCCAAAACCTTCTTCGGCGTCTCCACCGTCAGCTTCCTCTGTTGGCTGTTGTTCTTCGTCAGCCAGATCTTGATCGCATCCGGTATCCGCTCAAGTGTCGTGCTGACATCGGCGAGATGGGGATTCCTCCTGGGCCATCTCAGTTATCTAAAATGTTTCTGTTACATGGTGTTCAGTCGGCCGTTACGGGAAGATTTCAAAAGAACATTGGGAAAGTCGAAAAAGCGACCCTTCAGAATGGGTACCATCGTCAGAGAGTGATAGATAAGACCGTAATCGGATCAGATGTTACGTCCACGTCTAGAAGAAATATTCATTGTTGTGCTCGAACCCGGAATACCCGCGTTAAAATGACGTCAGCAATTCGGGTTTGACTGAAAGGTCGGGTACTTTAGTGGCGACCACTATGTTTGATTTGGTACACCGACTGTATGGACTGTTCTCTTAGATTAGGACTACATCTGAACGCTGTAGATACATTTAGAGAGTTTAGACTGATTTCTTAACTAAAACAAAATTGTATATTTCAGTATGCTGTATGGCAGTAAGTCGAAGAACTGTATATCAACCATCAATAACGTGCCACACACATACACACACATATATATATATATATATATATATATATATATGATACAGTTGACTGGACGAACAAGGAATACAATTTCCAATGTCTGCTATACCCCATAATAAACAACTTCTCTGCTTCACATTTACCCGGCAAATAACGTGAACCTCAACGATCTGGTGTTTAGGAAGAAATATTGAAATATCCAGAAAATACCCACAGGAATCACAGGTAAAACTCTTATGGATCACTTCTTAGGTAGCCTATATTCACAGAAAATTGATACGCCTCATTCCCTATTCGAAGCTGTCTACCACCCGAAAAGGTCATCAAACTGACAAGAATAGCGCAGTCTTGAGAGAAAGTCTTGGCCTTTGTAAGCGGTAAAAATAATCTGAGAATTTGCTGACATCGTCTTCTCCAGCAATATTCTTCAGCAGGTTTTCGTCAAGTATAAGTCGTTGTTGTTGTTCTTCTTCTTGCTGCTGCTGTTGCTGGTGGGGGTGGTGGATGTGGCGGTTTTCCTTGTGTTGCTCTTGTATTGCTAATCAAAGCTTGGCCAATTGACGAGCTTCTCTCGGCTGACCTTGAAGACTGGCAGAGTAATGTTATCAAGCGATAGACTACAGACGGTGGCCACCTCTGTTGTCTATAATTACTGCGATGCTTTAAATTGTCAATTTCTGAGCCGGCGACATTGTAGATCGTGGCAGATGTTTGGCGTCTGTACATCCGGGGCACTCCAGTCGTATACGCAGACGGCATATCTACATTGTCAACAGTTCCACATTATTATATTTCCGAGTCTTTATCTGTTCGGTAAACGAAACTGAACGTGCTATCGTGTCTGCGAATCGCAACCTCTCCTCTTAATCCTGATCCAGATTAAATATCAGTCATCCAAGGATATTCGTTTGTTTGTTCAGGGTAAGTCATACCTGCTACAAGCTTATTTATCTTCGTTTAATTGCGTATAGACATTATATATTGGTTACCGGATAACAACACGACGCTGACATCATCATCATCATCATCATCATCATCATCATCATCCGGTTGTCGCCGGGTTTATTAACTTAGACAGTTAATATATACATAAGTAATCAACGTCGAACCATTATTTTCAGACTGATGCTGACGAAAATCAGTTTTGTTTCACAAATTATTAACAACATCACACGCCATTTGTGATGCCGTTAGTCGGCTCTTATATAGTAGGGTGTATAGCGTTTTGTGTCCAACGCTTTGGTCACTTGTAAAAGTTGACAGGATGCTACACGGTTATGGAAACGACGTCTAAAACACTGAACAGTTGTTTTTGATCCTGATGATTGGAAGTGTCAGTAGTAGAAATACAATCTAATTATCACAGCTGTACTTTGGATGACGTCATAACAGTAAAACTGATATCTTTCAGTGCCGTTCAGGTCTTATTAAATAAAACAAATTATCATTTAATTTCGACGTTTTTGTTGTTTGTTCCTTGAATAAACATCACCGTGAGCGATACGCATCCTCCGAAATACATGTATTAGTAAATATGGGCTTCACATACCCATGATGTACAAACGTCTGCCAAAACAGTAATAAGTATCCTTTGTTCGACCTGTGTACTAGCGGTGTACTACCTTTTCGGGTGCCAGTGTTGCATAACGGTACAGAGCGTTGTGTACACATTCAGTTAGTACTATGACTCATCTTTAATGATGAGTCATAAGTTGGCGTACTTACTGCACTGACACGTCTGTGAGATATTTATAAATCAGTAAACGGAATCTGTGATTTACATAATTTCGTATAAACGGAAGCTTTATCTGCGATGTACACATTTATGTCTCACTGCGACCTACACGTTCATCATACGTAAGAAACGTTTATGATTTTAGAGGGACAATAATGTATTTGTTTCAAGGAATGATAGTTGATGATTCACTTATAATTAAAGGATTCACCAATTCCGCATCTGGCACTAGAAATATGAATTCTGAATTCGATTTACATCTAAACAAAATACCACTGAGTAGTGAAAGAACCAAACTATTTACTGAATAATCTGTATCTATATTTAACGAGTCGCGGACAAAATCCCCCGCGGACAAAACCCCTGAATGTCAGTGGTTATTTAAAAAAAGATGGTTTATATGTGAATTTAATATATAGTTTTTGAAAATATAACTATATAAGGCCACACACAATTTTTTTTCAGTTGCAGTGGCCATATTCTAACAACCTTTTGTATGTGTGTGTTAATTACTGTCAATTAACCCCTAACCTTAATTCCCTATATTCAGGGTGTTATGTCCGCAGGGTGTTATGTCTGCAGGGGGTTATGTCCGGCTAGCATATTTAACACGTGTGTTGTTGTTATACAGTTATTATTAGACATTGTCATGTTTTCAAAACTGTACAATAATGATAATGGTCTAATATTTCAACAACATCGTGGTCTCATCTATTCTCACTGTCTCTTGCTAAATAAACTTCATAGTTGTTTACACAATGTTTTAGTGTTGCGTTTGAACTAGATACTCATTAATCATCACCGATAATGATATATCAGTAGAAGACAAATATCAAAGCATTCAATTTGTCCTTAATATGTATTATATTAATCATAAATCTGACGGTGTGCGGTTCCTGACAAAGAAAACGACCACGATGATGCTAATAAAATGATAGGGATGAGCAGGGTGATAACAGTGATCATCCTCACGGTGTCACTTCCAACTAGGCCTTAAAACAACCTTATCATACAAATTATCTTCAGGCAAATCATAAACAGATAACACTTCAAACGTTAATCTAGAAACTCAAAATTGTTCTTTATTTCGCTCGACAATTTACTTTCACCTGAAAACGGAAGTCGGAATAATGGAAGCCATCTTCTTGTATTATGTATGATATTAAATATTAATCTTTGGTTTATGGTTGTTGTTTGTTTTAATTTGTTTCTTATTATTATTTTTATTATATTTTGTGTGCTTGTATAATTTACGATCAAAGGCGTTTTTAATCAACCCGGTATGTGTTCCGGTGGTACAGTGGGTAGAGCGATGGCCGGCTAACATCCAGGTTCTAGGTTCGAATGTTTATTGGATTTGTTTCCCTGGAGAGATACCCCTCGATTCAAGAATTCAACTCACCTCTCAATTAACCCACAGTATCCTTTAAGAAGTACTCACTTAGGAAAAATGAAGTCATCGATTTCATAGATTTTGGGTTGTCTTCAGTAAGGAATATCATTTAATTTCGTCGTATGTGTCCCAACATATTGTTCAATTATAATAGCCATTTATCATTTTTATGTTTACAGATACTAAACAAAATGTCGCATTTATCTGTAACTTTAAGAACGAAACAAAAGCCAACTAATATTTCCTCTGCCGTAGCTTGAAATTGAGACATTTCCGTGGTTAGGAATCATGTTTTGTTTTTACTTTTTGCTTTGGGTGAATAAAAAGAGAACTAATCACCAAACAATCTCCCCGAAGAAAGTATCCTTCAAATGTCCTCTATTGGAAACATGGCACTTATCTTTCGGGTATAAAAATATTTGTCTCTCTTATTTAAAGATCGATCGGGAAGCGGATCCAGAATTATAAACGCTGTTTATATGGAAATCATCATCCTTAATTGGGAACTAAATCATTGAAGTGTCTGGAGACAACCGATCTCACTAAGTTATTTAAATGTTACTCGTACAAATAAACAAATGATTTGGAACTTAGATACAGTTTACGGAGGGTTGTTTATTTTCTTTATATAATCGTACACGATGAACTAAGATAGAGACAGGGGGTTTTAATATATTATATGATGTCATGCCAATAATATATTATGTAGTCCCACATAAATCAGTTGACCTTCATATCGCATAAAATTAAATATGCGGTAAATATTATTTAACTGAACTAAGATTAACCATCCCGTGACATCTTTAGATCTGCTGAACGTCTTCGTATCTCTAGATCGGTGACCTTCATTGTTAAAGGGGCCATATCCATGACCTAACAGGTAGCAACAGACTTCTAGGATATGGGTTCGAACCTCGGCCGGGCTATGTCATAACGGTGTTTCGTCTTACACTTCGCCTTTGGAGGGGGGGTCGTTTGGGCCGTTTAGCCTACCATGAACACAAAACAAGCAGCAAAACACCAACAGTTTACAATTAATGTCTTAATTTTTAAGAGGAGGTTCCGATCTCGATGTGGCTAAAGTGACATATTTTAGTACCGAAATATTTACAACACGTTGTATACTTTGACCAGGATCAGTTTAACTCTCTGTACATCAGATAATAATTCATTCTTTTTAATTGTAAATCGGCATCAGAAGAGATACATTTGTCATCACATATAGACAGCGACCAGTTCGCTTGTAGATATTTGATATTTCCTTTCTACATCCTATCCTGCAGCAGTACCTTTCTGGTGCCGTAAAAAAGATGAAGAAAGGGAAACGATAATTTCTTATTGGGGTAAAGTAGTAGACTAGAACCTGGGAGGAAGTGATGATGATGATGATGATGATGATGATGATGATGATGATGATGATGATGAAGATGACGAGGACGACGACGACGACGATGACGATGACGACGACGACGACGATGATGATGATGATGATGATGATGATGATGATGATGATGATGATGATGATGATGTGACGATGAAGGTGATGACGACGACGACGATGATGATGATGATGATGATGATGATGATGATGATGATGACGACGACGACGACGACGACGACGACGACGAGACGACGACGATGATGATGATGATTATGATGATGATGATGATGATGATGATGATGATGATGATGATGATGATGACGACGACGACGACGACGATGATGATGACGACGACGACGACGACGACGACGATGATGATTATGATGATGATGATGATGATGCAGGATTTTATAGGATCCATGTCAACTGAGGTAAAGTGCAAACACGTTCATTCTTAAAGTATTGTCTATGTAAGTGGAACGTTTCGTCTGATCATCGCATTTCCCAATGAATCCCGCACCCATTCACATATCCCAGCTGGAACCGAACCCGGGGTTAAACAAAATAACTCACTAACTCACTGACCATCTTAGCCCTAACCAAAATGCGAAGGCATTAAAACAATGGCTCCGGTTTCGGAGTATACACTGATTTTAAAAAATCTAATAATCTTATCATTAATGCTGAATGGGTTTATCTGACATCCTGCATTAGTAAATGTTTCAACTTTGTTGACTATCAATATTTACACGTAACAAAGAGATAGGTCTGCACGTAAATGTAATCTTGTTGTGAGCTTCCCGCGGGAGAAGCTACCACCAGTTAGAAAAGAAGCCACATCCCACACTGACGAAGACCTTTATCGGTATCATAGAAATTATAAAATAGACTGCCAAGTGCCAGTAGCTTTGGAGATGGGGCTAGCTGTCTATTGTTTTATCGACAGACACGTAAAATGTCCTCAGAACCAAATCTGGCTCTTGGCTAGATATGAGAAACCAAAATACGCCATCGGCAAAGTGTTCCTACCTTTCATAAGCGCCATTAAATAAAGTCTGTATACTTAGGATTTGTGATAAAAGCTTAGCTTAATGAACCGCCCGCGGGGAACGTATAAGCCATTCGCGCTCACCTCCTGTACAGCGCTGAGCTATTCCCTGACATTCCCGTAAGATTGGTGAAATTTCTCGTTGACATTCCGTAAGTATCCCGTCCAGTGATGTAATGCGCATAAAGTGTGCGTATAGTAGAACTCGATATCTAGGTAACTATAGTAATCAGTTAGCTCAGAAAGGCACTTAAGGCGGAATACGCTAACGTAACCAGATACTGTGGCTAGAAAATCAGTGTATCTAACAAACAATGGTCGCGTTTCATATTAAAATGTCGCATGAGGACATAACGGCCGCTAAATGGCCCTATAAGGTGTTTATTAAAACGAAGAGCCTCCACGATGCTCGTACCTATATATGGTAACATGACAGTCGTGAAATGTTATCAGTACAGACCAGCAAATGTAACATCACGACACCAGATACAACGGTGAACAAATGTGATTCAGTCAAACCGAGAAATAAGCACTCATATATATATATATATATATATATATATATATGTGTGTGTGTGTGTGTGTGTGTATTACATTTCCACGTTCACGTGCATTAATACATTGATATTGTTTACAATAACTGATTAGATAGTGACCAATATAATATAATTGGACAAAACATGATTGTTTTTGTCATGATGGATAGCTAAATAAGTGTTTAATGGTGAATATTATAACAGTTCATGATTAGAGTTTGAATACGCTTCATACTTTATAGCACGTTCAGAAAGCTTGTTACGACATGGTTGATACCTTCTAGTACGTACAATATGATTGGTACTTTATCGCACGTACAATCTGATTGTTACAATATGATTGGTACTTTATCGCACGTACAATCTGATTGTTACACTATGATTGGTACTTTATCGCACGTACAAACTGATTGTTACAATATGATTGGTACTTTATCGCACGTACAATCTGATTGTTACAATATGATTGGTACCTTATCGCACGTACAATATGTTTGCTACAATATGTTTCGTACTTTATTGCAAGTACAACATGCTTGGTGCTTTATAGCACGTACAATATGCTTGGTACAGTGTGTTTGGTACAATATGTTTGGTACTTTATAGTACGTACAATGTGTTGTTTTACTTTAATAACCAACGGCAGTCACATCTAGCACACATCAACAAAGATGAAATAAATACATGTAGTATTATATAATGTGTGTCTGTGTAGTGGGGGGGGGTTCTGGTTGTTTCCCTCAACTGTGAAACAACAAAATGCCTTTTTTGTGTTAATATAGTACTTTCTCGTATTAGAGATAATTAGATAGAGCTCCCATGTTTGACATATGCCTATAGATACTCAATAACTGGCATTTAAAAAAAATGGTGTGTTTTCTGCCATTTATCTGCCAATGATATAGAGACTAAAGCTGACACAAATTTAATCATTTAGAATCAGTAACAACATCATCCTAACTAATCCGTGTTTACTGGAACGATCCGGGTCACTGTACCATCGGCCATTACCCGAAAGATTAACAATGACATTCCTAGGTTCGCTTTTTGTTCGAATTATTTTACTGCTAAGATGGTTAGCCATCTTGTCTCAAGGGGCGTTCTTTTACCAACTTTGATCCATAGATGTCAACGTTCCATTAGTATTTGTTTATCCGGGTTAAGTGCAGCTTTGTGAACAGCCAAAGCGGTGGATACTTCTAGATAAATGCCGGACCTTTCACCTTCAGCATAGTTTCTATATGATTCACCTGTCTGTCACACACACGGTAGACACACGGGTAGACACACAGGCAGATTTGTTTCTTCTTTTATTTGATTTCTATCGTTTTATGTCGGTATTTAGTCCTTCCTACAGATCGACGTAGAGCCCTCGGCGATGTGGACACGAGCAGAGAAGAAAACCTGTGATCAAATCACCGGAAGTCAAACCGAGAGAAAGATGCTAACTAGATATTATCAAACGGCTGTTAGTGGTGGGTTCTGGCCGAAAACTAGCCGATTAATCTACATATATAGTGTGTGTTGTGTGTGTGTGTGTGTGTGTGTGTGTGTGTGTTTGTGTGTGTGTTGATTATACCATTTACCTATAGATAAATGGAATTAAGCTGGTCTTATACATTTTTATGGAATCTCCATAAACAGCTTTAGTCCACTGACTTGAACACAAATTAAATGTTTTATAGTAATTAGTTGACTGACTGACTGATTTGCTGGCTGGCTGGCTGACTGACTGACTGACTGACTGACTGACTGACTGGCTGGCTGACTGGATGAGTGAGTGAGTGAGTGAGTGAGTGAGTGAGTCAGTCAGTCAGTCAGTGTCAGTCAGCAAATCAGTGATTTGTTTTGTTAAATCTAAGCGCTCCTCACACCTAAAATATATGGCTTAGATCCAATTGCTAAAGAAAATGAGATAATTGAATGAAACAACTCACATAAAGAGAAAATACTGTGATTCATACCCAGAACCACCATCAACTGTACAATCTGAGTGTTCCTAGTCAATCAGTCAATCCGACAAACAGTCAATCAGAGATAATTATTAATGCATACCAATATTTAATTCATATTGACGCAAACGAGTATACACACACCCACGCATACACACACATACACAGAGAGAGGGAGAGAGAGGAGAGAGAGAGAGAGAGAGAGAGACAGACAGACAGACAGACAGACAGAGACAGAAAGACAGACAGACAGACAGACTTCTTCAAATCCCTTGAACCCAAACAAATAAAAAATATACAAAAATAGCATTACTTTCTACAAAAGTAGTATTTACATCAGTGGCATCAAGTGGATATTGTAAACAATAACGCTGAGTTTTGTGATCTATGAGGAAAATAACCAACTCATCAATTGACAGACAAAATGTACCATCGCAGACAACGTGAACGTGACAAAGTTAGAGGTGATCGTAAAAAAAACTAGCACGTCCTTCTCGTTTAGAATTTTATGGGACATGTGTTGTTGTTTTTTAATGTGAGATGGTCGCACTGTTTATATTGTCATTACAAGGCTCATCATAGCAGAGTACACTGGAGAGTAGTTTATTAATTAGCACGTTATATTGTTATTCTACGTGATGACGATGTTCAGCTTACTGATATAATGTCACATCTTTTACGTCAACATCTAGATTCTTACAAAGCGTTTTCGTTTTGTTTATTTTTGTTTATATTTAATTATTACGCTATATTTATTGGCTACGACCGTCGAGATACAATTTGTAAGAATCAACAGCCACGAGTACACCTCTGTCCGAATACACCTGAACTTCTTGGTCTAGGTAAGTTTACCGATAGTAGTAGTAGTAGTAGTAGTAGTAGTAGTAGTAGTGGCGGTGGTGATGTAGCAGTAGTAACAGTGGTGGTAGAAGTAGTAGTAGTAGTAGTAGTAGTAGTAGTGGCGGTGGTGATGTAGCAGTAGTAACAGTGGTGGTAGAAGCAACAGTAGTAGTAGTAGAAGTAGTAGTAGTAGTAGTAGTAGTAGTAGTAGTGGCGGTGGTGGTGGTGATGTAGCAGTAGTAACAGTGGTGGTAGAAGCAACAGTAGTAGTAGTAGAAGTAGTAGCAGCAACAGCAGGAGGTGTAGTACACTTCCACTTCTATTACAACCACTTCTGCTACTAATACTATAATTGTTGTTGTTGTTGTTGTTGTTGTTGTGGTTAGAAAGACGTAGCTCTGAACGCTACAAACTAAGAACGTTGGTTAGCTAAAAACTACAATCAGTCACTAAAAATATTTAATATCAATATGATAAAAATAATTTGATAACAAACAAGTCTATGTCTATATAAGAATAACGGCTGGGGTCAGGAGGCGATAGAGGGCGTGATTATGTCAGTTGGAAAGTTTGATGACGTAACTATCGCCGTAGACTGCGTTACGCGGCCCAAGTCCGCCGTGTATAACAATCTTATCATCCGACACACAACACACGTGACCTGCCCTGCCCACTCCAGAACTTCCCAGATGGTACCACTTAACGTTTGGTCTGAGCGACAATAGGTAAAAATCGCCGACCGGATGTCGACTTCTGCCATCAAAAGTCTCGCCGCCGTGTATCAGCACGAGACCGGAACCGGAAACCGACACGTGCTGCTTCCGGCCGCACGGCGGCTTGGCCAGAGGTGACGCCCGCCTTACGAACTCATTTAACTGACCGAAGAACGCTGCTGATGATGATGATGATGATGATAATGATGATGTTGATGATAATGATGATGATGAAGATGAAGATGACGTCAGCGCTCGATATCCGGAATGTTGCTCGACCGGTCTGTCGCATCGGCCGCCAATTATTGTCAGCTGAGAGCCAGTCACGTGCATCGTGTGTCCGGATCTCGATGCCAGCGATAGGTTGTGCTCGTTGTAAGCAAAATGGCCGTTCATCACATTGCCCCGGATAATCCACGAGTTACCGTATCGTCGCTGTATCCGGGCGCTACCCTCACGTCCGACCACCAAGATGTTACCATCGGCCAACAGGACAACGGCGTGAGAACTCAGTCCGGCTCCTTCCGGAAAACCGGAAGTGGCCAAGCCGATCCAGGTCGCTTCCTGTACGTCGTACGCCCACATGTCGGCCGTCCTGTGTCTGCCGTTCCAGCCGCCAATGAACAGGATGTAGCGATTATCCAACACGAGGCAAGCGTGATGACTCAGATGAGGTGAGTTACGATCCAGGATTTCGGTCCAGATCGGTGACGGAGAGTTCAGGTCAAGTTTGTAGAACGTGTTGAGCGGCTCCTTGCTGAGATATTTGTTGATGCCCCCGTGTACGTAGAGTGTGTTCCGTATTAGACATCCGGCGTGATTAGACAATACAGGGCCGCAAGGTGACATCAATTCTAGTCTAATCGGTGACATTTCCATCTTGACCTCTCTGGGCTTGGCCATCGTGAAAGGGCCGCTCGAACATTAAAACTGGAAGACGAACAAAAACATTGACATGATAGTACTAATTACTGTGATAGAAACTACAGATTATAGACTCAAGAATAACCGATGTGTCATCCATCAGGGTTTGTTAAACAACTATGTCCAGTCAACTTCCGTAGATTCGTCGCATTAAATAATGAATACTAGGATTTTGTTCAACGACACCTCTTAGGAACTCTCCCTAATGGAGGCGCTATACTGTAGCGTTTCCGGTCTTATCGGCGCAGCAGATTTGCGCAGTACAACTTTTTCATTAAGCCTGTGTTTATCTAGTATCTCATGTTTCAAACATCGTTGATCTAACACACTCTACATATCTGTCGCCTACCAATATATCTATTATTAATAATCTGCATTTTTATATTTGCACATGATTAGATCTTTTTTTTTTAAATCAGTGTCCGTGTCTATCGGGAAATCCCACACTCTATCCAAACACTGTCGTGGAAAGTTTGGGTTGCAGCAAATGTACTTATAAATTACTAACTGCAAGTACAGAAAGGCTGGTTGTCAGTATCGCTAAAACGTCGCATTATCACCACGGCTGCAGTCACATGATCATAACGCATTCGTATATATCTGTCATGGCGGCTGAAAACATAAAATGGTTGCTATAAGACAGGCATGTCCTTTTGATGGTATATACGCTAATGTTTACGGCTAATTGTTGTTTGCTAGTGACCTATATAACGTTCGTTTACCTTACTGTCTAACTGTGTAATCCCACACACGATGAAGTCATCCCAGCAGCCCGTTTGTATAGGAACAGTAACGTTGTCTTTCCGGCTATTGTACACCGTTTGTCGTTGTGGGCTTATCGATCGACAAACAGTAGACCAGTTTATTGTTAAGAAATCCGACTGCAATACTAGGTCTATTAGATTAGTGACCGCTACCTGTTTATGTAATGTTTTGTTTGGTAGGAAGGCAAACTCTATGACGAGCAATTACGTATACATATATACGTATATTATATATTAATATACAAATGTATTTCGTGTGTATGTGTGTGCGTGCGTGTGCGTGCGTATGTGTGCGTGTGCGTGTGGAGACTTACGTTGTAATGCTACATTATTGCCCACACTCCATAATCACTATTTTTAATATGAAGATTTACAACGATTTTATATTTGTAATACCGTAGAAATTAAAAGATATTGGCAATATGTATTCAGATTCAGTTCTCACCAGCAGCTAGACACACACACACACACAGACAGACACACACACACACATATATATATATATATATATATATATATATATATCTTAGTCGGTGTAATACCACAATACTTCCTAATCTGCTTGTAGAATTATGGCACCATGTCCAATATTGTAAGAAATAAACAGTTACTTCAGTGTTACTGTTACACCTCTACGTCACGAAATGATGACGTAACAAGGTTTACAGTAATCCAATAACAAGGTCTTTGGCCACAAACAGATATATAGATATCTATTGTGTAGGAAAAGTCAAATACATGGCTCCTTCTAGCTACCGTATTATAAACGTGTATATACATGCCCATGTCTAGTAGCAACGAACGTCTATCATAATTATGCATACTGAGTATACGATTTTACAAATATATCTTACCTTTATATGCTCTGTAACATAAGAATGTATCAGCGTCAATACATAAATGTATCATCAACGAACTCCGCCCAGTCAATACGAGAGATTGCCATTTCACTTTGAAGTGTTACACCCGAGTCTTTGCAGGCCGCGAAATAAAGCCCAACCTTACCATGCCAACATGGCGAGACCTCGAGGCACTGCATTATGATCTAGAAGCTGGAGGGAAATTCAAACCTACGGATTGCACTGCTCGTCATAACGTGGCCATTGTAGTACCGTATAGAGACCGGGAGAAACAACTGTTCTTGTTCATTCAGAACCTACATCCATTTCTGAAGAGGCAGAAAATCTCATATGCTATCTACATCATAGAACAGGTAGTTGTAACGTAACCTTCTCTGTGTTCGCCTAAACGTCTACGCTTACCCCATAAACACACACAGACCCGTACCAACAAAGGTACTCACCGAAACACTCAAACAAACACACAAACACACACAGACCCGTACCAACAAAGGTACTCACCGACACACTCAAACAAACACACACAGACCCATACCAACAAAGGTACTCACCGACACAAACAAACACACAAACACACACAGACCCGTACCAACAAAGGTACTCACCGACACACTCAAACAAACACACAAACACACGCAGACCTGTACCAGCAAAGGTACTCACCGACACACCCAAACAAACACACACAGACCCGTACCAACAAAGGTACTCACCGACACAAACACACAAACACACACAGACCCGTACCAACAAAGGTACTCACCGACACACTCAAACAAACACACACAGACCCGTACCAACAAAGGTACTCACCGACACAAACAAACACACAAACACACACACAGACCCGTACCAACAAAGGTACTCACCGACACAAACAAACACACAAACACACACACAGACCCGTACCAACAAAGGTACTCACCGAAACAAACAAACACACAAACACACACACAGACCCGTACCAACAAAGGTACTCACCGACACAACTGGTAGTTGCTATAAGTCGCAAGTCATTTGAGAATACGGATTTGCGGGAAATAGAAACTAACATTTATCGCCACTATTTTATCGCATTTATTGGCGATATCGCAACTTGTTCGAGAATACTGCTAATTAAATGTATCATAATAAGAATGTTGGAATATTCAGGTTTCAGGAAAGGCGTTTAATCGAGGTTTAGTTAGGAACATAGGATTCACGGAGGCCCTCAAACTTGACTCTACTCACGACTGTACGATATTTCACGACGTCGATCTAATACCTTTACATGAAGCTAATATGTATACGTGTCCTGACCAGCCAAGACATGTATGTGTGGCTGTAAACTATATCCAAAACTTTACGTAAGTCATTAAACACACACATATATATGCGCGCGCGCGGAAATACGCATACACACAGAGAGAGAGGGGGGGGGTCAAGTTAATCTATTAACAATATTTAGAATTGTCCTAATTTAATTTGCATTACTGCTATTATTGTTAATATTAGTAGTAGTAATAGTAGTATTGTTGTTATTGTTGTTATTGTTGTTGTTGTTGTTGTTCCAGACCTCTATATACGGGTATTGCCGAGTTTGGTCACGTGGTATCCTTCAGGAACGACCATTTCCGTTTAGTCAATGGCTATTCCAATATTTATTTAGGTTGGGGAGCCGAAGATGACGATTTACACAAAAGGTAGTTATAGAATATTAGACAAGTGTGTGTGTTATTAATAACATGCTAATATTGATGTAAACAGAACTGTTAATTCAAAGATTGTAAAGCTTTAAAATAAGTCTCGGATATCGAACATTATACACAGGTGCGTTTTGTTCTTTTGTGGGTTTTTTTTTATAAATAAAATAATACCAGGAAATAAAGTGGCTTTGACGTGACCTAATATAGCTCTTAAAGGAAGAAAGATTGTATGTTAATATGCCATATATGCGGCTTCTCGTATTAGATTAGTGAAAACTTTAATAAGTGCACGGTTTGTTTCATCTCAGAGTGAAAGCTAAACAGATGAAGCCATACAGGTATCCGGATTATGTTGCCAAATATTATGGTGTCCCTCATGCTGATGAGTCATTGATGCCTCGTCCTGACACAAAGGCTAAAAATGTTGACAGGCAAATAATTATGTTTTATATTAATAATAATGGTCATGTCTTACCAGGGTAAGACGTAAAACGTTTGTTTCAAAAACTAGAGTGTGTGGGTAAGCCAGTGAGTGGGTCAGTCGGTCAGATGGAGAGAGTGTGTGTGTGTATGTTTGTTGTGTGTGTGTGTGTGTGTGTGTGTGTGTGTGTGTGTGTGTGTGTGTGTGTGTGTGTGTGTGTGTGTGTGTGTGTGTGTGTGTGTGTGTGATATTTCTGTGTATACCGTTTTATCTAGTATCTATTTTTAGGCTTTGCCTGTTGAAGTTTGCGGAGAGAAGGATGAATAATGACGGACTAACCAGTCTTAGATACAAAGTGGTAGAAATAAACAAATCAAAACTATTCACCAGAATATTGGTCAGCGTAGAAGAAGACAGTGTATGTTTATAACGCATTATACGTCCCCTGTTTAATCTATGACATTATTGTATATGATATTATTACAATATTAATATTATATATTAAAATATATTAATATAAACCTTTTAAATTTTGTTTCAGTACGCCTTTGAAGCATTATCTATATATCGTCGCTATAAGACGTTATATGACATCATCTCTGTCAAAAGAAGGAAGCATCAACTCTTATAGTAATCAATTTTCTGTAAATTATTCAATATAAAATATTTTTTAAAGGTGAACTTGTGCCACAGTAATAATTACACTGACGTAGATGGCGAATGAAGCATTTCACAAACACTTACGAGTGTGCGCGCACCCACATTTTCATGTAAGGGGGGTCGGTGAAATATAGCGGTTCTAAAAAAATTCATACAAATGCGATTATTCATAATTATCTGAAATGAAACATAATTATAGATAAGTCGTGAGAAAACTATTTAAAAAATAGAACTGATAAGTCGCCATGTTTGATAGGAAACACCACGGATTCCCTTAATGATCCCCCCCCTCCCGGTCATCTCTCTACCACATATGACCAGTACTGAGTCTAAACAACTCAACTCATAATGAAGAATTAAGTTCGATCCAACAGATTACTATTTATTATCGATCACAGAGATCTCCCATTAAGTTAACTTTATAAAATAAAATAATTATTCATGGTACATGCGCAGTGAGCACCAATACCAAAGACCTCTATATGACCTTTGCCAAGCCCACCTTGTAGTCCCGTGACGGGGAGCATATCTAGAGTTGTATACAGTAACGTGGCAACGGCTTATAATATAAAAAATAGACAGTGTTCACTACGCATGCGCATTGCATGATCCCGAGATACATTGCGAAGTAGACTAGCAAGGCCGCTTTATTAAATATATATATTATTATCATTAATATAACTCTCCTGTTCTCACAAAATAACAGAATTGTCGATGGTTAGAGCGGTTTTTGTCAGACACGCCAATATGGCTGATGAATATTCATTTATCCAACGACAAACATTTAAAAATCTCAATCAGCTTTTACGGTTTTTAATATAACATGTTATAAATGACGGATGATGTATTATGAAATTACAGTTATTGTATGTAATCAAATATAAATATGACAGGTTGTTGTTGTTGTTTTGTTCGGAGATGGGGGGGGGGGGGAGAAAGTCTGTCTATAATGTTCCATAAATGAAAGAGCTAGAATAAAATATGCGAACGGTAAATGCGTCATGTTACGAACCTCCACAAATAAATCTGTATTTACTTAGAAAATATAGCAGATTATTGAAACAATACTCATCAAGTTATGAATTGTAATTAGACAAATCATCCACATGTGTACCAGTTTGAATCTCTTTTTTAAATGCCGTCCGCTTAAAAGTCTATTATCTATAATATAATATACTGAAGGTCGTTTTAACAATTACATATAATTTTTCTCGGCGAAAGATTTCTTTCGATCAACGCGCTGTCGAACGGCATCTCACAGATCCCAGCCGAAATGGTCATATAAAAAGTAGGAAAGTAGGAGTTTCTAAACCCGAAAGTGGGAGAAAGTGGGAGAAAGTAGGACACAATGTGGACAAAAGCTTGCATTATTCGAATAAAATATTACACGTTTTCTTCTGTACAGGTATCCGCTTTCATGAACATGTCGCTTCTGAAAATATGTAAACTTCTAAGTAACATGATAGCTGACACAATTTGACACATATACTCAAACAAACACAGACAAATATATTAAAGTTTCCGACACACATATATATGTACTTAAAGGGACATAGTTTGAGGACTAATACAGCTATACTCACAAATATCATAAATAATATCAAAATGTGTAAATGATCACCCAGATATTAAATAATCCAGTTCAAAGTGCTGATAAATCAACTTTTAATGGCCTGTGGGCGCCGCCATTTTGAAGCTAGACAGAGACCGAAAGCTCCTGAATGCTGACGTCACTTCAACGCATCAGCTTGACCTGAAGTCTGTAGAGCCCATACAAAGGCATGTAAACAAGTGTGAGCAAAGAATAATTCCAGAACATAATGCAACTGTGTTGTTAAAATTACGTCACGAATGAGCCTGAAGGAACCTGACAAGAGGAAGATAATTCAAATGGCTCAGATATTAACGCCCAATAGAAACTATAATCCGCAGCAGTATAGAGAGCGCTCATGTGACGTCAGAGCATTTCAGTTTGCTCCTTCCCGCCTTCGAATCTGGCTTCCGGTGCAGCCGTAATGGTGGCCCTCCAATAATTTCGATTATTTCCCTATATCTATGATATCAGGTATATTTCGTGACTATTATTATGGAATTTTTGGTTATTGTTCTAGGCATTAGATATTTAAAATAATATTTTCTAATGGTGGACTGTCCCTTTAACTTGATTGACATTGATTGATGGATCAATATTTTATAATGATTCAACAATTAGAAGATGGTGAAAAGTAGGGAAAGTAGGAGATCTAACCCAAAAGTAAGAGATTCCTACTAAAAAAAAGTAGTAGCTGTTTATAAGCTGCTATCGTTACTCATTATGACATATGTAGCAATCTACTAGATTCAAAAGGTACTCACTTAAGACTCCGGATTGCTTACTACCGATGACGTCACATACAGAGTGATGTTATCTCGCGAATTTAAGAATTCATTTAAAGTAACATCAGAATGACTTTTTACTTGATATGAAACCTACCAAATACAAAACCTTTCCCTTTCACCATTACAAATGGATAAACGTTGTAATGGACAATTTAAAAATGCGCTGATTCTACAAAGGAATGTGAAATGTTTAATCAGAGAATGGTAAGGCTGTATAAATAGTTACTTCAGAAAATTGTAATTACTTAACATTATAAACAAGTCATCCATCAGTAAGTGTCACTCATTATCATCTAAAGGACACACGTGCAACAAATCTACATAGTGGCTACTATCATTGCAGTATATGTGATACTAGAAATTTGAAGTTTCTCGATTTGTGTCACTCATAAGTCCCCCCCCTCTCTCTCTCTCTCTCTCTCTATATATATATATATATATATATATATATATATATATATATATATATAATTGAAATAAAATTAACAATGGCTGGGAGTATCCCTTCAGTAACGTAATTACCCCCCCCCCGTTGCTGCCTCTCAATCACAACAGCCTACAAACTTTTGTTTTCCTGACTACGTTATATATCGTATTAATTGTAAACATCAGCTGTTTACATGGACCTTTTTGTATGATCAATCAATTTTCTGCACGATCAATCACACCTAGAACAACGTACTCCAGCAAAATACACTTGAAAAGTTTTATAATATGTATGGTATGTACCAATAAAGGTCATCCGTCGTCCCATTAGTGGTCAATGAACCCTGTGTTAGGTGAAATGGTGTTTTGTTTAGTTTCGGTACTAGTCATACACAAGACATGATGGGAGGGAAAATACAACTGACACGAACACGGGTACTGATGGGCTTCGAACTCCTAACTTGCAGGTTTGCAGCGCAGTACTATATTCACAATACTGTCTACAAGTGCTGCACCGTAAGTTAAGAACATTTGTTCTACGGTCTTTAAGATGTTTCATCGATTAGCGAAAGCCGCTTTGGCCTGTACATCTCATTTTCTTATTGGCTGGCGCCTGCTACTGGGGCCCCCCAAAAACCCAACGCCGAAACTAAACAAAGCTATTCCTGACTCAACATACCTACGCTACTGTACCCAGAGTTTGAATAACATAACCTACAGTTAGACTTCTAAATACTATATCATAACGCCAGGTTTCAGCTAATCTTCGCGGGATTTTGCGCCGTCAACGTTTTAAGTTTCCTTTTGAATACATAGACCCTTGAATGACTAATTTAATCATTTCGCATTTTTTTCCGACTACAAGATCACTCATTTCTTTTTAACGAACAAGAAGCCGCTCGTTGTTCAAATAGTGAACTACCAAAAACTTACACCTAGCTCACATACCTGTCTGTAAACATGACGTCACTCTGTGGGTGGATGGTATGTCGAGCCGGTGTTTCAACGTTTGTTTGAAAGCGCGTACGCGATAAGGGTTAATGTTCATTAATCAATTTTATACTAACATTTTAACTGGAAGATTGCTAAAGTATGTACATAATGGGGGATAAGTAAACGCATACTCAATATTCAAAAGCCGCCGCAGCGCTGTAAGTCTGAAAGGGATTAATCCCATTCGCGCCATTCGTACATTTTCTCCTGGTAACTTAGTAGAGGTTATCTATGCGCAGTGTGTGCCTGAACGCCACGAGACGGTAGCAGCATTCTTGCAACATTTGGCCCGGCATACGACAGAGTGCTGCCGGAACCACGAAGCGAGTCTACACTTTACATAGTAGAGAGGATAGTGAACTTATATAGAGAATTATTCATTATTAAGTGAAATTTACACGATGGCGGAGACATTTCAGGTTAATTTGAGCCGGGCTAGTTCAAATCATCCGTGGGGATTCCGTCTCCAGGGAGGAACGGATTTTTCCACCCCACTGTCAGTACAATCGGTAAGTGTTTAGAGTAGAGTTATTGATTGATATGATACTGTTGTTCACTTGTTGTCAGAGTCTTGATACAAAACTGGTAACACTTGTATGATCGTTTGTGCCATAAATTACGATACACCACATTCCATGCGTACATGATGGTACCACTGCTCACGTGTACTCTGATTGTAGGTATATAATCGGTGCGTTCACATTCATCCCTTTATTACGTTAACGTATTATAGCGTGTATTCTTTATGGTCTTTGACAGAACTCAGTAGCAAGCGACCAGAGTTAGTCTTATCTTTGATGGGGATGGTCGGTGTGTTTAGGGATGTTTTATTAACACACATCCCCCCCCCACATCCTCACCAGAAGTTAATCCTCTTCTCGTGTCATCATATATAAAAAGATCTGTCAGCGTGTTTTAAAGTAATTATAGATATTAAATGGCCAATTTGTTATCGTTCACGATAAACAGGTTATTTATATTGTTACGCTAATGATGCCGCGTTCAGCTGCTCATGTTGTAATTATCTTCGTATCAGTGTTTTAACAGAGAGAGAGATACACACACACACACACACACACTGACAGAGAGAGAGAGAAGGGGGGGGTCCACTGTTACTCGGCGTATATACAGATCAGCTATGGGATGTTAGAATCAATTTGTTGTCATACTTAACCAAAAAAACCAGTAGGATTATGCAAGTCAAAGGATTATCTATATAGTATAATTATAAGATGTTTTCTTGTTCAGACAATTTATAAACTCGGTGTGTGTTTCTGAGTCAAAATGAACCGGAAACGGGGTTTTTGGAAGGGGGGGGGGGGTTGGAAAAAAAGAGGTCAGCATTTAGATCTACGTAATAGTTCTGTATCCTTGTGAGAAAATTGTGAATACTATCTAAGCTGATATATAATTTACTCCAAATCCAAACTGATGGCGCGGCTACTTAGAGCGTAGGACTCGTAGCCGAACGGTCGCGGTTCGAGGCTCGGTGATATGCAATGCTGTCATGTGGCGACTGGTTCACTCATCCATAAAATGAGTACCTGACAGGACGTGATGGCTTTGTGTTTGAGTAACGCTTTGCGCCTATAATGGCAGCATGCGTTGTATACTCTCTTGGCAGTTGAGATATCTGCTGGGTGGAAACAAGTCTGAGTCAGGGATAATAATATTGTAAATAATATTGTAAAGCACCTTAGAGCAGCTTCTAGCTGAATATGGCGCTATATAAATATCACATATTATTATTATGGAAGGTGAAACTTCTGTTTCTGTTTACATTGCTCAACAGATAAATGAATGATATTCAATATTTGAAGCACATTAATCTGTTTGCGATTTATTATCATTTTGTGGGGGGGGGGCTTGGGTAAGTGGATGTGGAGGGATTAATAACATTAATGTCAAGATTATCATGTGATACTGAAGACTAGCTAAACTGTATATATACTAATCAAGAAAAAACAAAGTTCGAATAAGCTGGATTTGAACAATATTTAAAATACTAAATGTGGTAAGAGTTGTTGACAGAATAATGCATTGTGTTTTTTCGACTCAATGCTAATACAGAATGTTTAATGCTAATTTAAAAAATATCGAATCTGATTAAAGAATAGGCTTGTTGCTTGGAATCATGATTTCGGGATGTTTTCCCAGAGAGTCGTCCATTGGCCATATGTCCCAACTGCTGAGGTTGAACGAGGCACTCACTCATTCAGAATCTGGGCATATAATGTGTGATAGATGTCAAATTATGAGAACAAACAGTTATTCGGTAATGCATGTTTGGCAGCTGGGATTGTATCTGGTTCAGTATCAACATAAAAACGTTGTATTGTGGAGTAGATTATAAATATAGAATATTTGAGGCCTTCAGGAGTGAATGTTCAAAATATGGCTTCCTCAAATACCCATCATTGAACTTGAGTGTCAACTAGGAGATAATGTAATAGTGATCTGTATCGGAGAGTAGAAGTACACTGGATTGTTTGAGTGAAGCATTTGGTAAATTTAAGTAACAGATGAGTGGCTCTAGCCGACAAACTATCAGCTTAGTCAGGGAATATTTGTTAACCAAGAACAATACGGCAACAATAACATAATTAATTACTCCTTGAAAATGCTAACCAGTGATTACAGGTTTCAATATTGTTATGATTAATAACAGCTTTAGCAGCTAGCTTAGACAAGCTGGATAAACCATTACTGGCCAGCTTCACCTAGCCATTCCCTACTGGATCCAGAATGCCCTGATCCGGAATCGGTTAGCAGTGTTAAAATTAGCTCCTGGCTGCCACACATTCCTAGATATGTACTCTGTTTTATCATCTTAAACCAGTTGGCATGTGAGTTTTACTCTCCACACATCTAAAACTGTTTGTTTATCTTCTCAGTGAAATTTCCTTCAAACGCCTGCTGATAACCTGATCCAGAGATCTGGAGCACTGCTTGATCTTGTTATTATTTGATTCTCGGATTGATGGATACATTACCGGATGTGTTTATATCCAGAGACCAATCTTAAAGTAGTTAATGAGATGTAACATCTCACATATTGTCTACAGTTTCTTGGCATTCCTACTGGATACTTTTATCCGGCCTTTGTTTATATTTATCATGTGTATCACATCATCATCATCATCATCATCTGTATCATTAAAGCCCCCCTTAGCTATTGTGATAACCCGGAACTGGGGACAACTTAACCACAATAATTAGTCAAGACCCAATAAGAAGTTTTTATTGTCTGGATCCCCTCGCTCTCCACAGAGGCAGTCCCTCCCCCTCCTCCTCCACAAGGGCAGTGTTCTCCATATCAGCCTCTCAGGTACAATGTTTCCCATGATACCATAACATCCAATGATGGTTCCTTAACATCCTATCATGATATCGTAAAATCATATGATGGTCCCGTAATATCTTGTAATGGTCCCCTAACATCTTGTGGTGGTCCCCTAACATACTGTGATGGTCCCCTGTTATCCTGTGATGGTCCCCTAACATCGTGATGATCTTCTTGACATCCTCCGTGATGATCCTCTGACCTCCATGTTGATACCCCAACATCCTCTGGTGCGTCTGCCGTTCCCTTTATTGAACCTTAGAAAGTACTTCCTAATGTTGTTAGTAACACGATGCACTGTAGACCAAATTGTGAGTTCAGATGCCATTGACGTCTTGGATGTTTCATCCTTCAATAAAAAAACTTGGTCCATGTAAATTGGCGCAAGATTTAAACAGTATACTCACTTATAAAAAGAGACAGATTTATTAATGATTTTTAAATGTCAGATTTATTTATTTGGCATATAAGCACTGTTGTTTGCAGTACTGTACTTATTATTTATACCTGTGTATCTGCGTAATATTTTATTAATGACTTTCCATCACCGCACTGTCATAACAATCACCGTATTTATTTTTTACCCAATTTAACTTATTTGCCCACCAGTATTATTTAGAGGTGAAGGTGGTCTGTAAAAACTCCAGTGGTGTGTGTGTGTGTGTGCGCGCGTGCGTGTCTGTCTGTCTAATTCAATATTTTATTTCAGACTTATCTTATCGTGTACAGCTGTCCTTATAAATATTAAACAAACAGGTGACTAGAAAAATAATGTACACGATATAAAATAAAAATTACATAATGATACATGATTCAGTCACAGCTGTAATGTAAATACAACATCTTAATCCGATAATATTGTTGTATCCTGGACGATTGCCACCTTAAATCATTGTTGATAATTACAATTACTAACTTATTACAAGAGACATGAAGTCTAAAATTATTTGAACTATGAGTTTGACCTTGATACGCCCGGTATATACACCTGATTCTGAAACAAAAGCTGTTGCCATTAGATTATTGAACAAAGGCATTTACCGTTCTGTCCTATACTGGGCACGGTTTCAACACAAATGCAGTCAGCCCATGATCCTTTGGACCTGGGCTGGCTATAAAAGGACAAACTCGGGACGTTGCTAAACAACTCTGAATGGAATACACACCTGAGCTAGCGTGATCTTTGACACTTAACAGAAGTAAAGTGACATTATAACACTCCGGGGCCTGTTTCACCCAAAATGGCCCCCCCCGGACCGTTGTGTGCCAATAATATTGGTGATAAAACTGTGTAGTAACAAGTCTAAATAGAGTGTGTAGCAACGCAACACCAGACAACTAACAATAAATACTTTCTTTCGGTGTACGGTACATAACTTCTTTTGAAGTCTTTCTTAAACATTTCGAGGCCATTAAACTACTTAAAAGTATACATTTTAATTACAAAGCCCCTACCTGTTTAAAAAGACCCACCGACCAACCACCTTTTGTTTGACGAGAACACTTGAATCAGTCCCAAGTATGGTTGTTTGAGACCGGATTCCCTGTACATTAAAATGAAAATCATGAAAATCGCCATCTATTGTTAAAGACTAGATCAGACTATAAAGTAGCAAAAAAAATTAATTAAGAGGCAAAGAACAGTTTTGAGAGTTGGAAAGATATCTTCAATATTACGTTGTCCTTAAGGTATTTGATGATGATATGACAACTAATGTTATCGGACTTTTCCTGTCTTTCTATAAACTTGAGCCGATAACAATGCCACTGTAATACTCCGTCACAATTCTAACTTGCCTCGTGTGTTGTCTTAATGACGTGGAAGTACTCTAAGTCATTTTAATGCCACGCCAATAAGTCTGGATTCAGCAGTCTTTGCCAAATGAACCACAATAACTATTGATCAGAAATAGTATAATTAGCAAGTTAACTGAATATATTCGATATTAATTATTGTCAATTAAGAATCTTTAGCTGTAATAATGATTATACTAGACATCACTGCAATAAAACACTGTGTGAAGTAAATAAGCTGCATGAAGTTCATTCGGTGAGGCTTAAGAAAACGGTTAATCTCTGCGTGTGTGTGTGTGTGTGTGTGCGTGCGTGTGTGTGTGTGTGTTTACTAGTATGTTACTGTTAGTTATTTAACAAGAGGCGATCATAGAGAAATGTTTGCCATTTCAATAGTGTTAAAAACAAGTGACATACAGGTATAATATTATCAGACTGCCATATAACTTCTCCCTGTAATCAATCACCGTCCTGTTTTATCTGTTGTTATGCTTGATCTACCCTAGCCCACATAACTATGTTCTCTCGCAGTATGCTACCATGCGCTATGGTCTGTAGAGTAAAAATTAACCAGTTTTGTCCTTGGCTTGGAAGCAGTCATATTTAGTGTGTTATGGTGAGTGCCTGTCTGGTGGTTTTACACGCTCGCTCGCCAGATGTCGCTGATTATTTATTTATTCAAGTTGCATCGGATTACTGCTGTTGTTCCAGCTGAAAACACTACTGACCAACATCAGTACATTTCCCATTGGCCACGCCCGGTTAGAAAATGTTGGCTTAATAAACATTTCAGGAATCAGGTGTTTGTTTACAAACACTATAGCAGGAGTATGGTGCACCAGAATTTGACTAATGACATAATGATTTAATCTTCCAATTGCCGTACAGACTTCATAAGACGCTAATACACCGATGACCAAAAACAGTTTATTTGAAAATAAATGATTTCAGTGCAGTTGAACATTTCACATGGAAATAAAACAACAAGTAGATTTTTTGGCATTCCAGATTTTGATGTTTTATTTACATTAAGCTGCTAGCAGGAATAATAGTAATAGATTAAACTTGTACTGCGCCATGTTTAATCAGTTTGAACATCAGTCCTAGGATGTTAATTGATGATGTAATATCAATAAATTAGACAGGTACACATCTCATTATGATAAATATACCTTAAATCTATCCAGCTAAATACATCTAATACTCAGATTAGAAAAATGAAAACAAAAATCAATTAGTTTTAACCTTCCCTTTGAAGATAGTACAGTTCAGTAGTGCAATTTCTGGAGCATTATGTTACAATAATCCAAATTTGGGTTCAGATTGAGATAGCTGGTCAGTTATCCCTTGTCTACGCACATCCCATGATTGACCGTCTGCTGAAGTGAAACAAAACAGACAAATGTCCTGTTGTTGATTGTAATAAATGTATCATTTATTGATTGTTATTACTTATGGCAGGGTTGGGTATTTTACTGTAATTTTTTTTTACAGTTGTAAAAAACTGTTAATAACCATTAAAAACTGTAAAATATTGTAACAAACTGTAAAAACATTAAAAAACCTCATTCATTATAACTATAAGCCAATTCTACTAGTCTTAATGGGTGTCGTTCAATACATTTATGTGATACTCCAGTCTTTCACATACATTAATTTTTATTAACACACTACTCAATATTTGACACATGAATTTGTACATGAATACTAGGAATATAGCCAAATAATGACATTTATCGTTCTTCTGCACACAAAGTTAGTATTGTCTATCTGAACAGTTAATAGTCTAATTCAACACTGCCTCTGATAATCCTGTAGCAGAAAACCAGCTTAAAGGTTTTACTGTTGCCTAGAAGATTGAGCACTTTAGTGTGAATATTTACAAAGTTGGAAAATATTCACCCAATTGATGCTGATGAAACTGAATCCATTGAAGTTTTTGTGTAGTAGACTTGCATTCTGGCAGCATTATTAGCTTGATGATCATCACACGTTTTATATATTTCTTATTTCCAACGGCAACATGTAAAAAATGGTTCCATATGGAATTCTGTAGCCTTCCACCTTTATACATTACTAAAGGCTGAATATCAAATAATAATCACAGTATTAATTCAATCTTTTCTAAAATTTAAGCCAACTTGCAGGTATGTATCAATGTGATATAATATTATGGGCATGAGAAAATGTAACACTGCTTCAAATTAAAAGCTTTCTGTACTGAGGCAAAATGAAGTCACATTTTAAAACTATAGTATAATATATCACCTGGGTAATGAAGTCACAATATTACAATACATTTATATGTCAACATTGGATAGAGGGTTATTCTGAGAGTAGTAGATTATCTACTGTATATACAAGTAGTAATTACCCACATGCGAGATATAGTTAAGTAGTTACTGGTAATGAAGGGGTCAACTAAAGTGGGTATTGGGTTATCATAATGTGGGTTAATCTGTTAACTCAATTGCTGTGTTACATATTGTATGTATTACAGTCATGTTGTAGTAGATGTTGTTACATACTGTATGTATTACAGTCATGTTGTAGTAGATGTTGTTACATATTGTATGTATTACAGTCATGTTGTAGATGTTGTTACATATTGTATGTATTATAGTCATGTTGTAGTAGATGTTGTTATATCGTTATCATTTTACTATTTTATAGCTGCATTTTATTTAAATTGAGTCAGTGTAAAAACTGTAAAACACCTGTTTTTTTATATGACGTTAATTAACGGTGTTAATAACGTCTGTGTAAAAAGCTGCCAACCTTGCCTTATGGAGTTATGGTAACGGTACTGTAGCCTTTCAGTCATTTTGTTGCCATAATTGTTGAGCAGAATATTTTACAAAACTGAGATACTCAGTTTGTGTGTTCTGTTCAGTTCTTCAAAGTGTATTCCTTTATTGAGAGAATACTTCCTGATATGCTACTGTTTACTGGTACTTCAGCTATATTTCTTTGGTTGTTCTGATGGTGCACTGCAAGTCTCCGTGTGAGTTCAAATCCGGATTATGCCTGTGTTTGTGAGATTTGTTTCCCTTGACAGCAGGGTAGGCAGTTTCTGCCACTTGCCAGTAAAAATTGGCAATCACTTACTTATTTCATTGGATGTTCTGCTTGGTTAGCATCTAGCTCCTACCTTACACCAAATGATAGATCTTTGAAAATCATCAAATTGAGAGGGTGTTTTCAACCTTTGGCCTCAAACCCGCGACCCTTTGGCTACGAGTCCTATGTTCTAACTAACTGTGCTATCACGACTGGACTGTTAATGGTAGTTGAATCTGTAAATTAGTGGAGCAGTGTAAACTCGGTTTTTATGTTATACTTATAGCTTACTGGTATGCTTATTAATTAGTATTATTATCAACTTAATAAACTTGATTGCATTTTTCAAATCAGTTGTTTCTGCCAATTTCTCTGTTCTTGAAAACCCTTATAAATTCTCAACAAGCAATCCCTAAGAAGGATCCCACAATCTTACCATAAATTTAGAACTTCAATCCCTGGGCCAGTAGCTGCACCATCTTCAATAATCCCATCTTCAGAATTATCATTTCTGCTGACAGAAAGTATTCACAGACGACTCTTGATCATGTGACCTCGGTGTAACCAATGCCAAAGATGAATAACTCAAAGGAAATCAACTTCAGCTATATCTAAATGCCCATCTCTCGCTCTCTGTGTGTGTGTGTGTGTTTGCGCGCGCTCGCGTGTGTGTGTGTGTGTTAGGTTAGGATAAATAGGCCAAATGCCATCCAAAGGTAATGAATAAGATGAAGTGAAGGATGAAATAGTCTTCAAACATATCCCGCCTGGGGTTTGAATCCAGGTGCAAGAGATCTAGGCTGTAGCCAACTGACATGAACAGTTATATCATGGAGATGTGTCATCTGTGTATGTGTGTGCATATGTATGTGCATACACATACTTAAATATTAATCTCAAGCATGACCTGTAGCACAATGTTATTTTGAACCCCCATACCTTATATTTGAATAGAGTAAATATCATTTTGTATTCACTACACTATCTTTACTTGACAACAACTTGCTGTTTCTATACTTTGTGTTATAAATCATCACTGTTTACAGGTAAATCCAGGTAGTATTGCTGAACAATGTGGATTGAGACCTGGAGATGCCATTCTACAAATTGGCAATCGTCAGTCAGATGAGATGACACATGAAGATGCCAAGGCACAGATACTGTTAGCTGCCGATAGTGTAACACTACTTGTCAAAAGGTAATATAATCTCTGATTTTGTCAGTGTGAGCCGGTACAATTTTATGTACCTGTAATTACCAGTCATAAATTGCTGATATATTTCCTAGAATATTAAATATTCTTTGACAATACCCAAAGCATTAATTGAAGATCTTTCAGTATTTGTATAAACAAAATTAGGAATGTTATTTAAAATTTAAATATCGGTGTTATACTGTATTTGCTTCAACAAGAATGTTTATTATTTTCTGGTGAATTAAGTTATTAGTCAACTATCAGTGATATTTAAGTTGGTTTGAGGTAGATCTTTTATGTTTTTATACGATCACATAATTTGTTATAAGAATCATTCAGTCCTGCGCAATACCATTTTATATAATGATAACCTTATCTCATTAGATTGGAAGTGATTTTATGATTATTTTTATATATTTCTTGGGTATTTACTGTAAGAATTCAACCACTAACATCAGCATTATGTCAGAGATAAAGAATTATTTATGTTCGGTAAACAAATCTTTACTGTATGTTGCTGATGATGGTTTAACCGGTGACAGTTTTGTATATGTAACAAAGGTATATAGCTCCTGCAAGTTTGGCTTCCAGGAGGTTGTACCACTATCTGTATATGACACAATATGTTATCATTATATGTACCTGTGTATGATATTTGATAGTTTAATTATACGTCTTCTGATTAACCTACCATATGATAACCTTGCCAGTTCAATTAGAGAATACCAACAAACGTCATATGAAATCATATTAAATTCCCATAATATATATATATATATATATATATATATATATATATATATATATATGGCATGGTGTTCAGCAGATGAGAAGAACAACTTGTTTTATGTGGTTTTCTGATCTAGAAGGCCTTTCACACTTCTGATATAACTCTTAATGAGAGTGGATGCTTCAGCTGAGCTACTGCACTTAGGAAGTTGGTTTAGATTTACAATAATTGTCTTTAGACCTATATTTCATTTTACTATTTTTGTGCAATATTTTGCAAAATCTATGTCATAGTTATGGCCCATTTGGTTGTAGATTTTTGGTATAACTTAATGAACTCTTGGTGCAGATTTCTGAAGCTGTTTTTGGTTTGTTGATTCTCTCCTAATTCATCACTCTCTGGTGTGTGTGTGTGTGTGTGTGTATCTTTGGACTTTGTTCTCTGATTTTCATCTTTGGTCTTCCCTTTCCCCCTTGTTCAGTTCTTTGTTCTTTTATTCAAGCTTTATGCTAAAATTTTACATTTATTATTAATAATAATTAAACAATGCTTAGTGTCTATCCATCAGACTACTGTTAAAAAGAAATTCATAAAATTTCAGCTCCCGGTATTTGAAATTGCAACCAATTTGTTTCATAATAAATCAAGCTTTTGTCTTTGTCTGTCTTTTTTCTTTTTTAAGCGATTAACTATTACATTCCGATTTTTCATTGATCTAGCTGAGGTAAACTATAGCATAATATTTGTGACATAAATGTGCTTCAGCACCTGAAATATAAATACAAAAGAAAAAGCAAGCCCAGCTTTTTTATATTTTGAATTAGGCCATCAACAGAAAGTTGGTTTCATATAGCTAATAGATAGTTACGAAGTGATCTGTCCATAAACACAGCTCAGAATAACAAAATATTTATCATCCGACACAAAAGTCTGTTATGTTTTATGATAAAATAAATGATTTCATCTGAATGTGTTCATAAGATTGCAGTAATCACCAATTTCATATTTCTACGGAACGTGCTAATCCATAGTTACTTGTATGATCACCTATAGCAGGGCATCCTACAGTACCAATCTATATACCTTGAAAACGTTAAAGATTTTATTTGTTTTTGGTAGATATTCTTCGCTTCCTAACGATGAGGTTAGAGTGTGTTTTTGTCTGATGTTTCAGAGGTGCTGTGAAAATTTGGCAGCCAAAAGTGACACCACTGTCTGAGCTACGTGGCGAGCCACAGCCAATACCAGCTGGTGGTGAAGAGCAATATGTACAGAAGACATCACTAGCTGCTGACAAAACTGTAAGTGTTAGCTGTAAGCTGGTGTACTTCCAGCTTTGTCTTGTTAACATTGTTAAAGGGTGAGATATAGGTACCAGAATTCATCGGTGTATTAGTGATGAACCCATGAGGTGCACTCTCCAAAAGGGATTATGAATTCACTGCACAACTGTGTAACATGAAGTACATTGATAAATATTACTAGTCATGGCCACTTGACTACATTTGCTCAATATTATTACCAGTACCAGTAATGTTGGTTTTCCATTTTAAAAAGTCACAATTCATATTAATTCTGTTTAAAAATTACATTTCAAATAAAAGCAAATCTTACTTTAAATGGCATATTTTTTAATTCCAAAAGGGAAAAAATATTTGCCTGCTTAATGTAATTACAACTGGAAATATATAGAATTGTAATCTTTTACTAGATGCAGAAACGTATGTGCTACAAACTAGTTGAAATTTCATATATATATATATATATATATATATAGAGAGAGAGAGAGAGAGAGAGAGAGTGAGCATTTGTTCAACATTAATTATTATTTGTATGTTATATTTTATTACAGTCAGCCCCAGAGATTAACTTCTACAACCGTTCTGCCAGACCATTTCCAGGTTTTGATGGTTCATCGGGTTCTGACAAGGTGCCAGTTGTAATGAATGCTCAGTATAATACACCAATTGGCATGTACTCAACTTCTAGCGCCTTGGAGGCATTTGAACAGCAATCAGCTTCTCTTGTAGGTGATGTGGCCAGGTATGTATTAATTGCCTAAAATAGGTAATATATTTATATATGTGTGTGTGTGTTTATATATATATATATATATATATATATATATATATATATAGAGCTATACTGCCCAGTATTTGTTTGTAATAGATATCTGCCCAGCTCTTAATTTGAGCTTGTGTATTGGCATATTGTTAAACTTTAACTTTTTTCATTCAGACATCTTACTGATCACAGATTGATAGCTACCTTACACCTTTTATTGGGTTGCTATTAATAGTAATGCCTTTCATAGAAGTAAATTGTAATTTTATTATTTAGTCCGTACGAACAACAGACACAAGATTATGGTAAGTTGGGGTATAGCTATCCCCACAGTCACATGCTATGATAGAGCATGCTATCACTGTTCTGGCTAAAAAGAAATACTGTTAAAGGCTCGTTGTTTGTTTTTTAACTAGATATTCAGCTTGTAAATCAACTCTGAACCAGCATGATTAATCCCTGTTTATAATGCTGTCTCTAAATTATTATTGAAGTTATGAATGTCCCTAGTCAAAGATCATCTGTAGGTTAATTACTGCTTGTATCAAGAGAGTCATTGGATTGATTCAGATTTTATTTCAATGTTATTCCTGATACTAGTTGCTGAACCAAATTTAAAATATCGTAATCTGTAAACTTGATTTTTTAAAGACAAATAGTTTATACACCTCAAAATTTGAACAATGGAATTGATATGCCTCATATTTGATACACCTATTAAATAATATTTTGTCACTTTTCTTTCATACACATTAAAGTTGTTTAATTATTTTATACAGTATTAATTTATTACATAAATAGTATCCTAAAGACTCCCACTCAATGAAAACAAATATTTTAGATAGAGATTGGTAATCAACTATCAGTACCAGTATGTGGTTTAAATATTTGTGACAAGATAAGACACAAAAACAGTAGTTTTAGGTGATGAAATACCAGTTTAGCAAGAAACTAGCATGGAAACATTTACAATGGGCCTTAGTTTCACAAATATTCATGGGGCCTCAATCTTTTACCGGGATGCAAAAGTACAATAGGCACTGGTATTACTCTAGCGTACTGAAAATAACTTGCCTCAAAATAAATGAAACCAAACTTTTCATTTGCATTTATTTAAACCTATATAGCACAAAATAATTAATTTAAAAAATTAGGCGACGAACAGAATTTGTATACCAATGATTCATTCAACCTTACTGACCATACTGGTATAGTAGAGTATAATGTTAGTTATAAATAAGAAGTTAACCTTGAGCTGGACAAAATAATTATTTACCCAATTAACATTGTAATATTGTTCTTATAAAAGGGATCATTATTTGTTTTAATATACCTATTAATTTATGCAGCTAAGAATTTAACTTAGTTTTTCAGTAAACACCTTTATATAAATTGATTTATTTTAATATATATCTGTATGCAAAAACATAAAAATATTCAAGGGCAACTCTTTTTGAGAGAAAATCTGTGTTGTAGTACCATACAACTGGAAAGTGATCAAATCATCCATGTACTCTGTTGTTCAATGCGAGGCCATCCATTAGTCACCCTCCTCCCCCCCCCCGTCCATGGTAAATATATCAATAAGGAATTAACTTATCTCCAGAAATAACTGGTAGCATTATCTTGTTTGAAGACCGTGTTCAAAAAGACACAATTTAGTTACATGAATTCGTAGAAGCCCTAAAACCTCACATCATGTCAGTAATGACTAATAAGCTGTGATTGAGTTAACTGTTATCCTCCTCATCTGTATCTGTAATTTGAGTTAACTGTTATCCTCCTCATCTGTATCTGTAATCTGTTCACATTTTTATCATTTTGGGTGATGTTGTGATTTACTGAACAATCGTACCCATTTTCCTGTGAATTAATGATAAAAGAACCTTCTTTCTCTGTTTCCACATTTCGTTCTTTTTCACAATTGACGCGAACCAAGCCTAGTGAGTTTCAACTCTGTCTTTATAAGAATGGCAGGTGTCGGGTTAAGAATTGGCCTGCTATATCTTCCTGCTTAATTCAAGAGGCTGCAAAAAGGAGGCAAACCTAAGTGACCTTTTTGAGCAGGAATGCCCTCAAATCATACAAATTCACTACTCAGCTCTGCAAGTTGTAGTCAGGAGGTGTATTTGTCAGTGGAAAACATTAAAAATGAACACAGACATGCATCCATAATTTAGAAGATCACATGTATGCTCCTTGTGGGATTTATTCACTAATCAATATATATACATATATATATATATATATATAAGCTTAGTACAATTTTTTTATACCAATCAGTTGTCAATCACCAATTAAATGAGCTCAGGTACAAGATACAGGTACAGGTGTTAAGTTTTCTCTTTAATTTCATTAAATTACATTTTGTATGACACTGACTATTCTTTATTAAAAGAGAACTAGAAGTCTAATTTGTTTATGTTATTTTCTGTGTGTATATTAGCATGATAACATTTTGTGACTTAACATTAGATTATTTTGAAATCATTCTACCATTGTGTGTGTGTGTGTGTGTGTGTGTGTGCATGCAGGTGCATGTTTCAACATTAACTATTGCATGCTTGCATGTAAGTGTACAGCTGTGAACTTCCACTCTTTTGTCCTGACTGAGCACCTCAGGTCACTCGTACAATTACAGTTTAATGTAATATATGTATGTATGTATGGATGGATGGATGGATGGATGTGTGTGTGTCTAAAGTTTTGCTGATAACCTTCACTTTGTCTGTGAGTTACCTATCTGAAGATTTGTTCTGTTTCTCTGGTCAGTATAAGTCTTGATGAGAAACGTAAACAAGAAGCCAACAACAACAACGATGAACATTATTCTGAACACAAGGTGGAGCCACCAGTCAACTCATCCATTGTTGATGATGTTGAAAATATAACAAAAGATTCCAGAACAAAGTCAGGGAACTATTTATCAGTGGAAAATAACAATGACAAGACTACGCTAATATCATACGGATCTGGAGATAATCCAGATCAGCAGTCAGTAACAAAACGTAGCATCTCGTCAACGCTTCTTGCTGTCCAAGAAGAGGACAAAGACAGGTTGTCACTTGACCCAGTTACTGGCTTGTATGGCCAAACATTCGATGAATATCACCATCACCATGGTTACAGTGATCCTAATAAACAGTTCAGATCATTAAAACTACTGCAACAGGACTCGATGATATCAGACGGTAGGTGTCTTAACTACAGCCAATATGGCGTTCTAAGTACAGCCAATAGGTGTCTTTAACTACAGCCAATAGGTGTCTTAAGTACAGCCAATAGGTGTCTTAAGTACAGCCAATAGGTGTCTTAACTACAGCCAATAGGTGTCTTAAGTACAGCCAGTAGGTGTCTTAAGTACAGCCAATAGGTGTCTTAACTACAGCCAATAGGTGTCTTAAGTACAGCCAATATGGCGTCTTAAGTACAGCTAATATGGAGCTGTGATATGAGAGATTAGACACTATTAATTTGTTACAACTTATTAAGTTGTTTATTGAATGATAACAATCGTTGCTCTGATCAGGGTTGGGTCGATAACAGGACCAAGGTAATCAATTACAATTACCCCAACCCTGGCTCTGATTTCGCCTGGCAACATTTAAACGGCTTTTAGATTATGGCTTCATTGAATCATGGTTTACAAGAATGATGAAATGGATTAACAGACCGACTGCTATCTATTTACTGATACTAAACAGACATAAGAATGATTAGACAGACAGATTGACAGTCTTGAGTGAGATGATTAGACAATATAACACTTCGCTCTCAGTTCTGTTTGTGTAGCATCTTCCTCATATTTGCATGATCTGTCTAATTGATGCATTATGGTATTATCACCATATATAGTCTCACTAATACTTTTTCCAAAATAGCATGTCTTTGTACGTATTTTGTGACAAAGACAAAAACATGGTGCACAAATACAAGTGGATTTTAAGGACATCTATTAAAATTGTTTTCATAAAATCATATTATGCCTAGTTTAATATGTGAAAAGTGTTTTATCAATATAAATATTATATATATATATATATATATATATATATATATATATATATCACTTCATATTTATTAGATATTTTTTTGTATTTTAAGGAAGTCCAGCTGTTCCTGATGGTCGGGCAGCTGGTATAAGATCTGTTAAAGCTCCAACTGGTCCACCATCAAATGTACAGGTTCAGCCAGCTCAGCATATGACGTGTAAAGTGTGTGGATCATTAATTATGTATGTATGAAAGACTTATCTGACTCGAAATATATTTAATTTGACTTCTTTGGTTATCAGCACGTTTATAAAGAGTATTTGTCAAATAAATTAAACATATTTTGAAAGACTACTTTATTTATTGCCAGAAAAGCTAGTAATTATTACACTGGCTTTATTTCAGTGGTGTATTTGTGAAAGTGAAAGGAGAACCAATGCATGCTGAATGCTACAAATGTGTAAGATGTGGGAAAAGTTTAAAGAATCAAGGTAAAATTGAGGCATTATTCATTTTGTCGGTGTTTAATGTAAAATATTTTCCAACAAAAACCCCCGTTATTGTAAAATATTTTAATGGAACAAGTACTCACAAAACCTCCTGGAAGATACCAATAAGTTCGGAGCAAATACTTTAACTACCAGTTGTCTCAAATAATACTCATCCTACATCAATAATTAATATTGATCCATATTAGGAAATAATATGTTTATCATGAAAAGTGATGACAACAGTTCTTCGGAGTTTAAACAGTAAATACCAGTAATAATTGTCTTGCAGGTTTCTTTACTGTGGCGGGTCAAATGCATTGCGAGACCTGTGCAAGATCACAGCCGCCTGGCCAAAATATGGCTGCTACAGCTGTCTACAGATAAGACAGTAATTCTGTTTTTGGTACTGTGCCTGTGTACAGGTAAAACCTATATTAGCAATATTTTAGATTAAAACTAAACTTTTGCAGTTTGTTTCATTAAATAACAATCAGACAATATTAGAAACCATGGTAAAGCCCACAATGGAAGCATGAAGTTTGTAGTTTTGCAGAGGTGACAAATAGTATTAATGAAAAAATGACTCTCCTATTCAATTGCTACTGCTGAGCAGACACAAGTTGTAGTAATCAGTGATAAGACTAAGATCAGCCTTATTCTATATTTCACTCTCTTTTCGTGTAGATGGGACTGTACTATTTTCTTTAACATGGTGTTTAAATTATATTCGTTCATATTGCTGATTTTTATTTCTTTGTATTTTCCAGGCATTTTGCTGTACCGGTGCTAATCCATTTCACTTGTTATTTCTGTTCACTATTTTGCATTGATCTTATCCCTTTGTTTTTACGACATTCACCACGTGCTTTATTAGACAAGTTTTGGGTGTTTTAGTAATGCTGATTTTTAGCCAGAACACTTGAACTATCAGATCCTATTTTTAAACAGTTCAGTTATTAGTAAATTTAACACGTCAAAGGTCTTGTCTTTGTCATATCTTAGCATTAATGTTTATACATATTTTTGTATGATAGTAATGTTCAGAAACATTTAGTAGCAACATATATTATCAAATAATGGATTGTTTTCTTTGAGTTTATTGGCTTATCTCTTGCGGTTGTGTAATCTTTGTACATTGTAATTTGAGCATTAAATTTATATGGAATACTTTATGACCTGCAAACACATGTGGTCACACACACACACACACAATACATTTTAAAATATTGTTTCAAGTACTTATCTGAATATTTTGCCACCAACTTGATTTGCTCCTGGAAGCAATTTCATAATTTAATTGTACACACTCAACCTAGGAGTTAATATGTTTTATCTATGCCTGCTGAAGTGGAATTAGTGATCTCTGTGAATGTATAAGAGATAATATATGTGTTGTTTTGCCAGTAGTATTATAAAATATGTGCACCAAAAAAATAAAGGGAAAAAAACTGCAATTTATTTCTTTATATTTGAAAAGGTTTTGAATTTGTGTTTGAAATACCTTTAAAAGTATTTTTATTTGTATTTAAATATATTTACGTTTGAAATTAATTATATTTGTATGTGATCTGATGAAAAGTATTTGTATTTAAATACTCTTCAGTGTATTAAACTGCATGTCCATCAGCGATAGTGCATGCATGCACACACAGACACACACACTGCAACAGCTAGTCATGTTACAGTTAAATATAAAGGTCTTCAGTATGAGATACCTTGTAAACAATGACAAATATACTTGGTGCTTATAATGTCTCGTTTTCTGTTTGAACAACTTAGCTTTTATAATGCTAGCATTTATTCTCTGTGAGTGATCAGAAATTTGTTGATTTTCAAAAAATAGCTAAATAAAGTTTATCAATTGTTTACTGTCTTGTATGCATGTCCAAAGTTTCACCGATCCATGATGATAGCTGTTATTAGTAACAGATAGGGTTAAATGGATGCTTGTTTATTCTTGTTAGTTTTCTTTCATGAGGGAAATAAAATGATCCAGGTGAAACCATTAGCTGAAGATTGAAACATCGTGCAGACACAAATGTCATGGATATTTAATCCATGATCTGAAGGTCTACAATGCAGTCTTGAACCAGCTGTGCTACATTATACAAAAAGCAGATTATCTGTGTGACACAGACTGATGAATAGCCCAGACTTATCAATATTTAGGATTTATTTATATATAGGTCTAGGTATTTATAGATTTGTGGAGGTGTAGGTTGATGTATGTTTAGGTTTATTTATGTTTAGATTCACGAATGTTTAGATTTATTTATGTATAGATTTATAAGGTGATAGTTTTTAAGGATGTTTTAATTTTTGATGCTCTGAGCCAGTCCCATATCATATCATATCATATATGTATATGTGTGTATATATATATATATATATATATATATACTGATATATATATATATATAATCTATACATATATATATAATCTTTACTTAATATATTATTTATCCAAGCATTCATATTTAACACACTACATTTTCATTTGATAATATACATGGCTATGTCCATGTTAAACATGTTTAACACCCGAAGTTTAATGAAACCCATCTGATGAGAGGATGATCGTTATCTAAAGATAGATAAACTGATGGCCAGTTAAATAGATTGTTACTTCGGATAAAAAGTCCATATAAAAACAACTTCATGTGATATGTAATATGTTACAACTAAAGAATGTACTCTTCCACACCTAGTGATAAATTTAAATGAAAAATATTAATGATGTTGTTTAATGACACATGGGCACAATTTAGGCAATTCGGTGTCCCACTGATTAAATAAATAATATTGAAACGGCAACATATCGGAATAAAGTAAGCAAAATCTCAACTTGCCTTGTCAGATAACCCACATTTTTGTCAGAATTGCATATTCTCCTTCAGCCAGCGGGAAAAAATTGTGTTCATGCACGGAGGATGACGATTGGTGTTTTACGGCCACTTTTGTCCACGTGGAAGGCTAAATGGGCCGAGCGACCTCCAATGGTAATGAAGCGAAGTGAACGATGAAACACCCTTCAGATATGCCAACGCCGAGATTCGAACTCGGGTGGTAGTGACCTGTGAGCCAACGCGCTACCTGTTAGACCACGGAGAAGCCGGTAGATATGAACACGAAGGAGGTTCGTAGGGAAAGAGATTTCATACGCGCTAGATCTATGAAAGGTTATTGCTGCATTGAATCAATAAACGAATAGTACTGTCAAATTACCGTACGATTTGCAAGATTCATTTCATCGCCTCGTATCTAAATTATGGCATTTAAAGTATTTAAAAAAAAAAGATTCCGATCACACAAGGTGATAAAAGGCAAAAAGAAGCCAAAGAACAACGTAAAATGTATTAAAGTATCCGTGATTGAACACGAAACGGAAAGTAGTTAGGCATGCTCAGATTTATGATTTTGTATAGGACATTGCTCGATGGACTGGAATGCAGTTATTGCAGACACCGTACTTATTTTGCACATTCCAGATCTTTAATCGCTCCAACGGTAATTCTTCAAGATATCAACTCGCTGTGTTTTTCAAAAGGTTAAATAGCATTTACGTTAAATAACTATCCACAGCGTGTGTGTGTGCGCGTGCGTGCGTGTGTGCTTGATTTCATCACGGATATAATATAAACTTTTATTATCTTTTATAATTATAGTTTAGTCACGCTCTGTGATCTTGTTTAGTAAAGCTCATAATACTTATATCCAGACACTTATTGATAGGTACGCCCCCTTCCGCATAAAATAATTACGCTTTAGCCAAAGATGTCGCACTGCCATGCTGATGAGATTAGACGGAGGGGGGAAAACTTAAACAAGAGCCCTAAGGAAAAATCGGGATGAACCAAACTTACCATCCACCGCTAACTATACAAACAACAATGTCTTGTAACGAATAAATCACTTAGTAAAAAACATATAATAATATTCCAACAAAATAGCTGAATGCATGATTGACTGTAATTAAGAGTCTTCAAACGCCAGCGGAATATTGTCAATGAACAACCGGAAGCTAATTTGCCAACATCAGTTTCAGACAAGGATTATAATAATTAGCAAATGATTTCAGTAAATTCTTCACCGCCATTCATGACAAGACCAATCCGGGAAATAAGTGATACCATTGTGGATGGATAGCAAGCAACCAGCTAAAGAGATTTACACAGAAGAAGATATGCAGATCATTATCACAAAGGCACTAAGTAAGTGCTGACCATAACACCCTGAATATATACGTACACTGATCGATAAGCTATTACAAGTAATCACATCCATAATAAATAAATCGCCGTTTGATCAGTCGAATCATCAATACTGAAACGCTCGCCTAATCCAGAACTTATGAACAGTTCTTTTAAACAATGGAAATTTATTGTGGAAGGGCATCTCGCATAGACTTACATGTCAGCTACAGTGTATATAAAGAACTAATTTAAGCCGCTTGCCTCGTATCAAGAAAATGCAAGGTGGCACATTATACAACCGTATCGCATTAAATGCATCAATTACCAAAACCGATTAATAATACTTTACATTTACAAGGCACTGTATGACTGCAGCCTTTAAGTGGAGACGCATTATATAAACAATGCTTCAAGCATCCCCCTTTTCAACATTCTATATGCGTTTGCTTTCATTAAAATGATGTATTATGAATGTTGAAATAAACAATTTGAATTAGAATTGAACTCTCCCTGTCTACTATAATATATTTTAAACAAATGACAGAACACGAGACGTTGACTTTCCCAGCTTTAGCCGGAAGTGCCTTTATTAGGTCAATAGAACCAGGTCATACAGACATAATAATAATTCGAAGTGTTTACATTGCGTTTCTTATGATAGTATATTACACTGCTTAAATTTCCCCTTTTTAAATAAGATGATTATTATTCTGTCTTTTTTGTACAACTCTGTAACAATCCTAACAAATACACCAAAGAATTGTATAAATTCTATTTTTAAACAAAATTTACTCGCTAATTAATCTCTTTACTGGTTTTCGTTCCCTATTTGATCTTCTCAAAACCATAAGAGAAATAGAAGTTTTCTTCTTCATTTCATCAGGTTGACTTTTATCGTTTCCATTATTGACGTTATCAACAGCCTGATAAAAAAAACTAGGGAATTTTTTGTTAAGAATTTACACTAGTTGCAGTATTGTCGTATAAACAGTCATTTACAGTTGTTAACAAACTGTTTTTAGAATCAGAAACAGGGAGGGAAATGATTAGTTCTTGTGAATCAGAGAAACTTCAAAAATGTGATCTGCATGAACTAATTTTCTTTCATAACCTATTTTCAGAACATAATTTCTAAGTCCCTTAACTTCAATAATAGAACCAAATAATTATTTGTCTGTTTTTTATTGTGCTCATGTGTTTTTCACTTTCACCACATCACCAACATAACAAATGTTCTCATCCTTTCTAGTATTATCAAACAGAACTTTCTGAAATTCTTGCTTTTGTTGACTAACTTAGTCAGATCTGGTTTAACTAAACTTAGCTTTATTCTCAGTTGTCGCTTCATGAGCAACTCAGCTGGACTAAGCCCTGTGGTACCATGAGGTGTACTTATATATCTTAACAGGAAATCTGCAATTCTTTTGTTTCAGTGAACGCTCACTGTTACTTTCTAGAACCTGTTTGGTGAAACTCTTTCCTTAAATAATCTCACTGCTCTTTCCGCAGCCCCGTTTGAAGCCAATGATACGGGACAACTCTAATATGTTTAATGCCATTTTGTATCATGAATTCCTTTAAATTCATGGGCAATGAACTGTGGTCCGTTATCGGACACCAACCGTTCGGGCAAACCATGCTGGGCAAAAATCAATCTCTACTCATCAAGAGTTTTGTCTACTGTTGGCTTTGGCATAGGCTTAACTTCTAACCACTTTGAGTAACTATCGTCTAGAATCAGAAAATATTGTTTCTTATCTTCACAAATATTTATGTGGACCCTTTGAAAATGACGCTTTCGGTAGAGCCATGGGTGTAAAGGTAGTTTTGTAGGAGTAGCTCTAACTATTTGACATACAGCACACGCTCTAACTTTCGTCTCAATATCTGGGTCTAATTTAGGCCACCATACATAACTACGTGCGAGGCCCTTCATGCTACACATACCAGGATGTTCCCCGTATAGTCCATTTAATATGTGCCCTTGAAAGTTTTTGGAGTGACTTCTCTAGCAGGAAAATTATCATCTAAAACCTTAACTGCAAATACTTGACCTTCCACACCCTCACTACTTGACTCAGGGGTTGGTAACGTTGACAGAGCATCACAGTTGACATGATAACGTTGACAGAGCATCACAGTTGACATGATAACGTTGACAGAGCATCACAGTTGACATGAGAGGCTGAGTTTCGATATTCAATATCGTAATCGTAAGCCGATAGTGACAACGCCCATCGCTGCATTCTTCCAGCCACGTGCCAAAGTTGGTATAAAAGTGAGGTTCAACTGTGTGTGTGTGTGTGTATATATATATATATATATATATATATATATATTCGTGGGGTTTCATTGTGCAACATCTTCGAATGGTTCATGGTAGAATTGGGCCTTAATTATATTTACATTATCATTATTATTATTATTATTATTATTATTATTATTATTATTATTATGTAAATAAGGAGGTGGGGGAGACCTCTGAAGCTGTGCAGTACTGCATCCATCTGGTCCAATTTGCAATAACATTTCTTTCCTCAACAATAGTCATGTAGGTGGTACTAATTCATTCTTCTTGTGATGCATCCCAGTATGTATTAGGCTATCAAAGACTGAAACTAGTGATGCATCCCAGTATGCATTAGGCTATCAAAGACTGAAACTAGTGATGCATCCCAGTATGCATTAGGCTATCAAAGACTGAAACTAGTGATGCATCCCAGTATGCATTAGGCTATCAAAGACTGAAACTAGTGATGCATCCCAGTATGCATTAGGCTATCAAAGACTGAAACTAGTAGATTTCTCAGGAATTACCGTAATTGTTTTGACTCTGTGACGATGGCTAATACAACCATTAAAATTAGCACAAAGCAAATCCTTTTATCAAATATAATTTTATGTTTGTTAATTATATCTAGAATTAGAAGTTATTTAATGTCATTCATATTTTAAGTGTGGGCACTGATGATGTTAGTGTTATGCATGTTATATAAGACATGGAAATACATTTATTTATAATAATTGTACGAAGTCCAAGCATTTATTAAGGATCTGCATATCTCATGAAAGAGGCAGATCGATAAACGGGAGATCAGCGATCCGTAAGGATCTCTTATGAACATCAATACGATTGTCTTTAAAACTACTAGAGTTTAAGGAAAAGTATAATTATATCCTGTAGAAAGTCCATCCAAATTAAACTACTTCAATTATTTGAAGTAAAGGTCAATCAACCAATTAATCAATCAATCAACCAAGCAAACAATGACTAACTTTATTTCGGAATGTTTAATCAATATACAAAAACGTTAATATTATATTATGTCTAAAAACAACATTAGCTAGTGATGACTTTGTGACGTTTTGGTATGATGCGTCATCATTCATACATCTTCGTAATATACCACATTATCTGACATAGCTGTACACGGAATGAAAATGCATATTATCTTCGTGTTTAATTTTTTTTTCAATTTAGTCCTAATTACACACAAACATATATATATATATATATATATATATATATATATATATATATATATATATATATATATATATATATAATAAAAATCTTTATTTCAGACTCTCAGTCCATAATAGTACAATACAAATAACTAATTATCACAATAAAAAAGAGATTATGTACAACATCAGGCAGGTCATTTTACATAACATCACATTAAAAGTAAAACAAGTTATCAGTGGGGCATAAACATAATTAAAACAGAGGATATACTGATCATAGAATATCATTTGCTAATCTGTAAAGTATTAAACCTGTAGCCCCAGATGAGAGAAGACAACGGAACAGAAGATAAAACAACACTCATAATAATACTATTTGAACTGGACTGAAGCTTATAAATAACATTTGTGATATGTTTCCTTTGTAATTCATCAAAGGCAGGTATGCCATTGTGAACAAACATTTCACTTGCGATACAATGTTTAACCAGTTTCATTAGTCGCCTAAGGTTATTATTATAGCCTACACATAGTTTTTTTCATAAGGGTTTCAGAAGAACCATACCAGAATTGTGTACAGTAAAGGGTTAGTACAGTATGATTTAAATAAGAACACCTTGACATCATCAGAACAAAAATAAAATTTTCTAATCAGCATATTTACACTGGCATAGAATTTACAAAGTTGTCTTTTCATATCAGATTTACATGAGTAGGTTTCTATTTTTACACCTAAATATCTACAATTATTAACATAGTCTAACTGATTATTACTAGTACAACAATCTCTAAGCTTTTTTTCACATGAGTTTAAAGACATCATGTTATACAAGAATTTTGAACGTATTCTGTTCTATATGATTCCACCGTAAATGACTCGTATACAATAAAATATGATATGATTTCAGCTTTTGTGCACACCTAACATTTTTTATGGATATCGTATTTTTTTGTTTCTGTTTTGCCTTTTATTATCGTTATTATCATTGAGACCTTCCTTCATAGTACATCTTGGGTGGGAGGGAGTGGTCTAAACAAGGACGAAACCGTTGTGCGATGGACAAAGTGCCGGGGAGGGGTGGAAGAAAAGTGAAAATCGGATAATGGTTAGATGTCTTCTGAAGCACTACAAAATCGTTATTATTTAGATTCTTCGATAGATACAATCTTGGTGAGAGTGTCTGAAAGCAACGTACGAAACCATTGTTAGTGTTTCTGAAGATACAAATCCGGTTAGATGGCTTCTGAAGCACTACAAAATCGGATAATGTTAGATGTCTTCTGAAGCACTACAAAATCCGCATTGTTAGATGTCTTCTGAAGCACTACAAAATCCGCATTGTTAGATGTCTTCTGAAGCACTACAAAATCCGCATTGTTAGATGTCTTCTGAAGCACTACAAAATCCGCATTGTTAGATGTCTTCTGAAGCACTACAAAATCCGTATTGTTAGATGTCTTCTGAAGCACTACAAAATCCGCATTGTTAGATGTCTTCTGAAGCACTACAAAATCCGTATTTTTCAAGTGAATACTGTGTATAAATACTGGCAAACGTAGGCATTCCTGTGAAGAAAGACCCACGGTATGAGACTTGATGATTAGTTTAGTGTATATAGAGATAGTTAGCATTATTGAGGGCTGTGCATTATGTCACTAAAATACTTAATAAACAGACTGACCATTTATTTCAAGGTGCATACAAAGACAAAATAATGTCTAAAATATTTATTACCTCATGTAAATCTACATCAGTTAGTCGAAAAGGCTTGACCTTGAACAAAAGTCAAGGCTGTTCTCTAATCGGTGTGCTTATGGTAATACCTTTTTAATAATGTTAAGGCAGCAAACCTTGTGTCAGCTATCAAGCTCCTCAAATGGCTTTTAATTAGCCTCAACACAGAGAAACTACGCTCTGCTTCCGCAGATGTGACATGCAGAGTATATGCTAATACCAGGAATATTCTAATGTTCGGAAAGAATTTCATAGTAGTATCAGGTAAATCGGCCTTGTCAGACTGCCTTGACCACATATTGAAACATCTGGATACCTCTTTATCTAATGACCTCAGAGTTGGAAGGTCGTCATGCCATGATTCAAATGGAAACATGAAATATCCACCTCACTCCAGTCCCGACTCGAATCAGCCTGCTAGTAACCAATATAAACCCTATAAACCTTATGTTATCTTGAACCACTGTATGCGGCGATTTCAGAGCCAGCTAGGTCGTCCCCAAATCATCTTACAGATACCTACGATATAGCATATGTCCAAAGAACGGTATTCATCAGTCTACGAGACATGTACTCGATTGGCCAAACCTGCCCATTGTGTACACTAAAACCTCAGGACCGCTTTCACATTCTATTTGCTTATATATCCCCCCCCCCCCCCGAGGGATGGGGGGCTCTACTTCAAGTAGCTTATGTCTCCCATGCTCAAAAATGAATCCAAAATAACCGCCAACTTTACAGATTTGTGTAGCTGAAATTTGCCCCGCCTATCAAATATTTGTTTTACCTATTTGATCATCTTTATTATCTGTATTATGTTATTATTGTTTTATACCACTATGTAGCACACATGGTAAGTTTCAGAAATGCCAAAACAGTATATTTATACGTAAATCGGGGGGGGTTCCAGAAAATCAAACATGGTAACAGAAAACACTCCTTAGATAATAAAGTTTTATTATTACCAACCAATATCTGCCATCAGATGAAGTACAAAATATCCAATTTCCAAGTAAAACATACAATCTCAAATTATTGCACCTTATAAAAACTAATGTACTGACAACAAACATATGATAATAAAGTATGTGTCAATGCAGATCAAGCAAAAATAACATTTAAAAAAGATGTTAAGTATACAATCTCAATTTATTCCACTTTACAAAGACTAATGCACTGACTAAAACATGATAATAAAGTATGGGTCAATGCAGATCTAGCAAAAATAACATTAAAAAAAACATCTTCAGCACACTGTCTCTAATTATTGCACTTTATAAATACTAATGCGCTAAATAAAACGTGATAATAAAGTACTAGTATCTGTCAATGGAGATCTAGCAAAAAATAATATAAAACATATTGAATTAACACCTGCAAAGACAGACTGTGCTATCTTTACATATACCTCATTTCAGCCACGATTATAACACAGATCTAGAAAAAAATGTCACCAAGTCACGCAAGCAGAGGTCTACACATCACTATCACTGGTTGTCTTTCACACATTTCCATGTTGCAGACTTTGCCGATTTCACCAGATTGCGTGATGATGTTCATCTGCCACTAGGCCAAATCGAATCGCCAATTAACGAACAGATTATGAGCTCCAGGACTCCCGAAGCACAAGGTCGGGATTGAGTGCAGCAAGGTCCTTCAACACGTCATCGTGGAATGGGAAGATCTTGATCATCTTGGACAACCGCAACGTAGAACTTGCGCACACTGTCAAAGATGCGTCTCGCAGATCATCCAAATCATCCTCATCGTCTGCTAGCATGGAGCACAGCTGCGAGTCCAGATATGTTTGTTTTGACTCGATGAACTTAGCTGCACTATTCGTCGTACCGGCCCTGATTACGCGGCAAACAAGAACGCGTGAGCTATAGCAGACACAGTTTGGAAAATTTCTGTTGACTCAGAAAAACACCCGAGACATTAGTCAGGCAAAAATCAAAGAAATGATTCCACACCAAGCTTGATAAAGTTATATATTTTTTGTTCGGGTTTCGTTAAAAACCGGTATATTTCCGGCTCCAGCAGTGAGACTTGGGGAGATATAGCTCAAAACTGTGAGGCTCCCGGCGAAACCGGGAGACTTAACATATCTGCTATATCATGCATATGTAAGTTGAAAATTTTCAATCGACGAACACACACACAAACATATCAAAAAGTTAATAATTTATTATAGTGCTCAGTTATGAACACGCAATAATAGGACTCCATCCGTGGAACTTTTACCAATTGTACCCCCTTATCGTTCTCTACATTTTATGCGATCCAGGTTGGAAAAAAGACCTTTTACCCACGATTTTTGATCAAGTACATATAGGGTATTAAACTGAAAGTGAGCGCTTTATACCTATTTCAAAATAGGAGGCGCGGGCTTTTAACCTGGGGGCTTTTGACCTACACCCGAAGTCACCAGCTACCTGGAGTAGCCCTAATCCACCCTACCCCCGCAATGATACATATTGGCATATTCAAGATGTTTCTCGTTGAAATCTAATAGACCTTCAATCAGAACATCTAACATTCTAATCTAAATGTCATAGCTTCTGCATCTAACATGCTAGATTTTATATATATATATATATATATATATATATATATATATATCGGAATATCAAACTACGGAATATAAGGCTGATCCTGTCAGGTATTCCGCTCTTCACCCCAACCCTACTGTTAACGAAGATTTTGAAAAGATACATACATAAATCAACTCCATGAAGCCAGAACTGAACTTTTTATTTAATTAATAGAATTTCAATCACAAAATCATAATACGGTCGAAATATCCACGAGGACGAACCATTAATGAGGGCGACATGACCTGCAACTGACAGAAACAATCGTCTGCTTGTCAACTGAATTGTAAAAGTTTTCGTATTTCGGGCAAACACCTCTCGTGTGTGTGTGTATGTGTGTGCTTGAAGAAAGCTAATATTCTAACAGCAAGCTAGTAATTAAGTAAATGAGTAATATAATTTTCAATATATTTTTGTAGTTTATCAATCAATGCATCATAATAATTGACTTATTGAGATAATGATTAGTCATCATCAGAGCGTGCACTAATGCCATGGCTAATCTCTCTAATCACAAGAATATATAGCGCCTAATGCAAAAAAACAACTATATAGCTATAGGCCTATACTAAATATTGTTAATTTGACGTACTGTACTGTAGTTCTGTTAGGAATAGACTATTTTATTCCATGACTTCTGTCTTTAAAAAAATTAATGAAACAGGAATAACACAGAAAATTAATTTTAAACAAATTTGTTTCCAGTGTCCAAGTAAGCCCCTACTTGGTGTCTGTGAACCCCCCCCCCCCCACACACACATATATACACATTATCTCAATTTATATTATGAATTATATTTACAAGACAACATATAGGTACCATATGTTTAGATTTAAAAAACCCTACCTGTGGTGTGTATTCTTTATTCACCCATCCAGTTCCTCTACTACTGGCCGAGAGTACAGAACAATATGCAAGTCAAGTCATTATTCTTACAGCATTTTCACCTGGATCAGACATACTACCTTATGTCAGGTAGATGTGCCAGATTGCTGAATGAGTACTTCAACGCATTAGACGTCCATAATAAAAGTGGTCTAAATGGTAAGGTATATTTATTTAGGTGCTGATATATGAAGTCTATTTTCAGTTATATGCTTACAGCATACGACGTGCAAGTAGTAAATAAGTAAAAACGTGTTGAACTCTTTTCAATGCCAAACACCTCACAGCAATTCAAATTGAACAAATCATTATCTAACATACTATTATTATTTATTAAGTAAGTAAATAAGTAAGTAATTTATCTATCATCATATGAAAAGAAGAATCCTAGGTAAATCATATATGAAATGAATAACACGCACAAACAAGTTATTGTTTTGATACACAGTCCCGATACTTGTTATAAAACATATATCAATAATTGGAGTTAATGACGAATATACCATGAGCCTGTTTAGTGGGTACAGTAGCTGTTCATCCATTTAATCTTACTAAAAAGTCAAAACTCTGGCTAATATTATGTGTAATTAATATAGAAAATGAATGATCATTGTTATTATTTTATGCTTGGTGCACTACACAGATTACTGAACATATTTCCCTATAAGTTATAATTATACCATAATTATCAAATACACATACCTTTGGCGAATCAGTAGAGATGCACCTTATTTTGCATCTTCAGTATTTCACACAATTCAGTGGAAAATGTGAAATCACACAAAGCTGCCAAATGAGAATACCAGTTCAACTGATGAATCATTTAATAGGCCTCAATCAATAAAAATAAGAAATAGTTTTTCAGAGGCAGTTCTCATGTTTTGAGGGTGTTCCCCAGGGCTCTGTTCTTGGGCCGCTGCTGTTTGCTTTCTATAAGCTCTCTTATTCACAGCCATAAATTAGGCCATCATTTATATGCAGATGACGCCCAAATATACATATCTTTATCTAAAGTAGATATAGTTCTTTCACTTACACAGCTAGTTGACTGTCTCAGTGATATCTTCAGTTGGATGACATACAATAGACTTGGGCTGAAAGCAGACAAAACAGGTCTCATTATTATAGGTGCATCCAGACAACACAGCAAACTTACTTGTTTCTTCCCTTTGCCTATCCTTAATCATAGTGTCACACGCTGTAGATAATCTTCATGTTACAATAGATTGTGATTTTATTTATTTTAACATTATTATTATTATTCTGACATGTAGGTGCTGCTTCTACCATATTCGTGACCTTAGCCATATTCATCATTATATAGTATATGTTAACTTTCAGTTGCCAAAACCATTGCTACAGCACTCATTACTATAGGCTTGATTAATGCAACTCTCTTCTTTATAACATCGCATCTTAGGATAGTACAAAAGTTCATTGTGTTTAGAACTGCTTAGCTAGGGTTGTCACACGGTCTCCTCAGTTTTCTCATCCTGTGCCACTCCTGAAATCATTTCATTGACTCTCTGTTCAATCTTGCATCATTTTCAAATCTGTACCATTCCCTATCAAACTCTTTCTTTCAGAGATCCTTTGTATCTATTTTCCATGCTTTCTCTAACACCCAAGATCAGAGGGCTCCGTTCATCTGATTTTCACTCGTCTGTTTCCTGAGGATTAAAACTCATGCTGGGACTCGTGCTTTTTCAGTTGCCATCCCTACTCTTTGGAACTCACTCCCTGAACAGGTTAAGTCATCAAATAGCATAGTTTCTTTCCATCACCATTTGAAAACTCACCTTTCTTTTCAGACTTGCTTATACCTCCTAAGTTTCCACTGTATCCAATCATTTGTTGATGAATTTTGCATCGTATCTTGATTATGAGATTGCCCAACCCCTGTACTAGGTGCTCCACTGAGCTCAATTCTTTTTGTGGATATTGGCGCTATAGAGGTTTATTATTATTATACCACAGAGAATGTCATTAGTATATAATGCTTTATCGCTGAATGGTCTTGAATGGTATTACATTGAAAAGCAAAAGATTTTGGAGAAATTCAAAGGAAAATCAGTGATCTATGATAGTCTAAAGTATCAAAAATCTATAATAAAATATGATGATAGATATGTGTGTGTGTGTGTGTTATAATAATTAATTTGCACTCTTTTCAGATATACAATTTTCTAACCTAATGAAGGTTATCACTGACCTGACTCAGACCGAAATATTGTTTTTATTTGAACTGTTTGACCTTGATGCATCTGGAATACTTGAATTTGGTGAATTTTATCTTATGGTGTGTATTCTGATAGCCACCAAGGTAAGAGCATAGTACCTTGTCTGTGTATCTCTCATCTGTATACACCATGCGTTGTTGAACCCCAGTCAGTAGTTGTCAAAGGATCATTATGTTTTGAAACAGATCTAATTAAAAACTGAAGAAAAAAACGTCACCCAGGTATAATAACCATATATAGGTATATGGATGTGTAGATATGTGGAAGCTTTTTGTAAATTTATAGGTTTTATAATAATGTTTATATATATATATATATATATATATATAGAGAGAGAGAGAGAGAGAGAGGGGGGGCACACACAGACATGTACAAACATGCAATTGCATATTATAATGCATTATATGGCATAAGCAAAGACAGTTATTGCAACTGATAATACATGTATTCACAAAGAAAACTTGTTTAAAAATATTATCATCAATAATCATGTCATTTTATTGTAATAGGTATTTTTAAATACAGATCACATGTTTATATTAGATCTGATTAGATTACTAGGATATTAGACCATTTAATATACCAAAACCGTGATAGTTGAAATACCCAAAAGTAACTTGCTAGTGAAATTAATATTCAGTGAATGAACCTCTCTCTCTCTCTCTCTACCTCAAGGTGTGTTATGATATTTAATAATTGTGTGCTTATAATGTAAAGTGGCTCCCCCAAGTGAACCCTAAAAAATATTTGGTTTGCTATTTTACCATGAATTTGTAATGAGTATTTATTTTATTTATCTGGAAATTTAGAGCGAAAACAAAAAGTTTATCTATAGATTCTCATAATGTTAGTTAAATAGACAGATGATCAATAAAAAGAAGAATGGTAACATTTAATTTATGTGTATTATATATGTCACTGTATCATGATTCACGTGTATATGGAATTTTTATTCTGAAATAAATTGATTGAGTTGAATAACTGATCTCTGTACAAATCATACAAGAAAGCAATTTTCAATTAGATTCTAACATACCGTAATATTATCTTTGTAAAATGTACTGTCATACTGGTTGTTTCACGCCCTGCAACCGTATATATCTAGATCTAGTACCATTATGGAAAGGGGACTTATGCATCAAGAAGGCAACCCATGTTAAATCAGTTCACATGTCTCAGACAGTGCATACCACTGTCTGAGACATGTGAACTGATTTATCTTGGGTACGAAACGTCTTAGTTACGAGTTGTCTTGTTACTAGGACCTTTTTAAATGTCATTTCTTGTAACACCAAAAAGTCCATCCCGTTTTTTTATTGTCATTATATTTTTGATGTTTACTAATATATTACTGTCTAAAGTTATAAAAATTGTAATAATTGATATTATAATGGTTTAAATACAACCGCAAATATTAAAATTTATAATCCACTTATTATTTTAACAATTGTGTGAATGTAATGCGTCAGTGGTGTAGCGGTTAGCATGGTTGCCTTCCAAGCAATCGATCCGGGTTCGACTCCCGGCTGACGCAGGTTGTTTTTTCTTTCTTCATTAATGTAGATTAATTTTATTATTTTTCAGGACAATATCATGAAAGGATTTATTCATATGCATTCAAGGGTCGTGTTCGATTTATTAGATGCTAATTCATCTGGTACAATATCGGTTTCCGAATTTAAGAAATATGGCTTCTTCTTTGACTTTACACCTGATGCAATTAACGGAGTATTCCACGAATTTGACGTTTCTCATGACCAGGTATTTCTGCATCAAGTTTATGACCAATATTACTTGTTTTATATTTAACTCTGACTTTTAGTGTTAATAATTGAAATATTAGAATCCATATGTTTTAATGACACTGACTGCGTGGTGTTAAGAAAGTCGGCACCAATGAATAGTCTACACGTTTAAACCACCAACAACAGTAATGATGATGGTGATGATGATGCATCCTTACTAGCAGGAGCCATTCAAATGCACTGTGCAATGATTGATCGTGTGCACATAAAAGTATGCACATGAATACAAGACCAGAGAGACGCCCAGATGTGGACATTCCGGACTCTATTTAATAACGTTGCATCAACAGTTTTATAATATAGGTATTATACAATTGAAGCTAACCTGAAATCTGATGATATCAGTGATATTAGTACTTTTACATTTAAGGTACTGGATTACAGAGAATTTCGGATGTTTGCTTTGGCTTGTGTTAATAGCAAGAAAGAGATGAACCGGGAAGAAGTTGTATGCTGAAGTCATAGACAGACAGGTGGGGCGCCCCCGTGGTCTAGCGGTAGCGTGCTGGACCACATATCACTAACACCTGTGTTCGAATCCCGGCATGGCCATATCTGAAGGTTGTTTTCTTCGTCTCATTACCTTTGGAAGTCGCTCGGCCCATTTAGCCTACCTTGTGCACAAAAGTGGCCGTAAAACATCAATCAATCATAATCATCATTTAGACAGGCAGGCGCGCGCACACACACACACAGGGGGGGTGTTTGTGAACTGTAAATTGGCGAAATGTTACTAGTACCAAAGACTGTGTATATATATTTAAGCTCTCCGCTAGTACAAAGGATGTTGGTGTTGTTGTTATTTTTTAAACAATGGTTTATATAAGCTAATTAAACGTTCTATATGTTTATTGTGAAATGGTGCCGTTAAGTTTTGTTATGTGGGCTATAATAATACTTAACCCACGGCTTTCGCTTGCTCCCCCGCACACACAAACACACACACACACATTTAAGGCCAATTGGTAGTTTCAAGTTTGTAACATAATTTATTATAGTGGTGTTAGATGTATATTTATTCTTTTAGGTGTGTTTCACATAATAAGTAATGTGGTAACGTATATGATCTTTCAGTAATATTTAATTATTCGATATTATATATAACCTTCTTCTATGTAAAAACCTACATGTTTAGCTATTACAAGTGTGAGTCACTTGTGTAAATAGCTAAATAATTGTTATAATAAATTAAAGAGAACACAATTATATAACCTTCTTCTATGTAAAAACCTACATGTTTAGCTATTACAAGTGTGAGTCACTTGTGTAAATAGCTAAATAATTGTTATAATAAATTAAAGAGAACACAATTATATAACCTTCTTCTATGTAAAAACCTACCTGTTTAGCTATTACAAGTGTGAGTCACTTGTGTAAATAGCTAAATAATTGTTATAATAAATTAAAGAGAACACAATTATATAACCTTCTTCTATGTAAAAACCTACGTGTTTAGCTATTACAAGTGTGAGTCACTTGTGTAAATAGCTAAATAATTGTTATAATAAATTAAAGAGAACACAATTATATAACCTTCTTCTATGTAAAAACCTACATGTTTAGCTATTACAAGTGTGAGTCACTTGTGTAAATAGCTAAATAATTGTTATAATAAATTAAAGAGAACACAATTATATAACCTTCTTCTATGTAAAAACCTACATGTTTAGCTATTACAAGTGTGAGTCACTTGTGTAAATAGCTAAATAATTGTTATAATAAATTAAAGAGAACACAATTATATAACCTTCTTCTATGTAAAAACCTACATGTTTAGCTATTACAAGTGTGAGTCACTTGTGTAAATAGCTAAATAATTGGTATAATAAATTAAAGAGAACACAAGTGCTCATAATGCGTTACTTCTTGAAGTGAATGAGGCGGGGTGAAGTAAACATTCATCAAACAGGTTATACGTCATAGCGTATGTGTTAATGTTTTATAATTTGGCATTGACCCTGCTGCTGCTGTGTGTGTGTGTGTGCGCGCGCGCGCGCGTCATAGCGTATACATTAATGGTTTATGGCTACGCATTGATTCCTGGCGAATCAACCAGCCGTAAATATATTCGTCCGACCACTCTGTCGAATCGTCGCTTGGAGACGGGCAGTCAGACATGAGATGACTGCTTAATGACTATATTTAGAGCAACGGAATGTTCACTGTCTAATGGTTTATACACTGCTTAGGTAAGGAATGTCATTTTCTTATATAATTAACACTCATAAGTGATTGGTATTTTTAATATGTCTTATAATTAACGCTGATAAGTGATCGGTATTTTGGCTCCGATTTCAGTAGGTCTAACCGTGTGACGGCACAGTATGTTTACAGGTATAATAACATTAACAGACACCGTTTTTAGCACTATCGCCAGTAGTAAATCTAATAGTATCACCTTTGATCTTGTGGAAATGGGCCTGAGGTATTCGCGCAACGCTTTAAAAATGAAAGTCAAATATAATCGTCCCAGCCCCGTACAACCCGACCCGTAGTCGTAGACATCTATTCACCATTGACTAGATCTATTGTCAATAGAAGTCTACTGTTGATAAACACGTCACGTGTATTATTTGTTTGGGCGTGTACAATAGCCGAATAAAATAGTTTTTAATATGCCTGGCCGTGTACCGTCAAACACGATTAAACCGAGTTTTAGTGTGGAGTGTAGACCAGTGAGTGACTAGATCTAGACTAGTCTTGTTCACGTACAAATATAATTGTTTTCACACAATCGTGATATAAACGCAGGTTGGCACTCACACCTCGTCATGGTTTATAAATAGAGATCCGGCTCCCTAGAAAAATGAACTCACATACATAGATAAATCTATGAAATAGTATAAATTAAAAGGCTTTAAAATTAAATGAATAAATTACATAATTATGCTGTTAGAGTGTACTACTACTAGACAGTTAGTATAAATTATATAACACACGTACATATTGTCATGTAGGTTATCATGGTACCTGGGCTATGGTGCCCAGACTTGTTACTGTTAGAAACCTGGGCCCCGGTTCATTTTGAACCACCTACTCTCAAGTAGAGACCCAGCTACTTTCGTTCCAATGCCACTTTGTCCCATTGTAGACCCTGTTTTTCTTTTGGACCCCTTACTTTATTTCTTAACAAAGCCACTGCAACCCATGTACTAGGTGTGCCACTGAGCTTGATTCTTTTCAAGGATATTGGCATCATAGAAGTATGTAATTATTATTATTAGGTAGATCTATAAATATCACATGAGTTACTGCATATTAAAATATATTAAGTTATTGAATTCGTAACAACATAATTTTTTTACCTCTTTATATATATATATATATATATATATATATATATGTTATTGCTAAATATCCACTAAAAACCTAACCCAGTTCAATATCTTACAGAGTGGAATATCCTTTATATAATAATTATACAAAATCATATACATCTTATTCATTCAAACTTATATCTTGAAAGTTGAATGTAATTGTGAAATTTGAGATAATAACATATTTGTCAACAAAAATAAACACTGGATGTTACTTAGGTATAGTTTTAGTTTGAAATTTATCATATAATTTGTTACCATATATTTGGATACCTTGCATCCACTAATATATACACACACACACACAAAACCATGCACGCACACACACACATACATATATAATATATATTATCATGCCATTTTGGGCTTGATCACAGATACAGTTAACCAATGCTGTTCTATATGAAAAGAAAATTTAATCTTATTCTGTAAGTACTCCCATAATAAGAGGATCAAATAACAGTATCAAGTATACATTGCATTTTTGTTTCAACACATTTCTTACTCTGAATAATATTGACATACTCTGGTCCATCAATTCTGTGTACATTTTAATATCGCTTAGAGCCCAGCAAAGCCTTTATACATTACCTTGACATTATATATGATTCTCACAAGCCTGTCTTATATGTAGTACTAGTACTGTGGTTAATAGTTAAACTGTGTGTGTGTGTGTGTGATATATTATACTACCCATTACTGTGTGCGGGTATTTACAGTACACTATAAATGATTGGTGAGGACATATCAAAGTGGCTACAATGTTTGTTTTACTGTTGACTTATAATTATTATCTGTGGTTAAGACTAATTTATTTAATTTGTCTCAGGGAGAGTGTGTATCATGGAAAATTTTAATATTTATTTCATATAGCCAATGATATCACATTATACCTGTTTAAGTGATTAAAACTATGAAAGCTTGTGGAAGCCAAGATTTGGTTTTAGATTGTGTGTGTGTGTGTGTCTCGCTCTCTCTCTCTCTCTCTCTCTCTCTCTCTCTCTCTCTCTCTCTCTCTCTCTCTCTTTTATATATATATATATATATATATATATATATATATATATATATATATATAAAGAAAGAGAGAGTCTCTTGACTGGCATGACCATATTGATATATGTTATCATTGTGTAATTAGAAACTAAAAGTATATTGCACACATCCATTTTTTCAGACCAAACATAATGAGGTATCCACCTTCTGAAATTACATGCTGAACATGCAGAAAAAATATTTTGCACATAAATATATAGATCCAGTGGACTTTATAGATAGTCACTGTTATGTCCATCCGGATAACGAACATAGAATGATAGGTTGAATGATGCTACTGTAGCGGGTGGTCTTACAGTGATGTTGTTAGAAGCTGGTACCCGGATCATTTAACTTCTCTCAACTACTTTCATTTCCAGTGCAGCATTGTGCTATTGTAGGCCCATGATGCCTACCAATATCTCACCCTGTTATTTTTAGTTGGACCCCCCCCTACTTTATTTCTGAACAAAACCAGTCTTATCGCAACATGTGTAGTCTATGATACTGTGAGGGGTTACTCACTTAGGTGTTGGTTAGTGTTAAGATATGGGTTAAGGTTAGCTCAAATTTGTTTTTTAGCATGCCACAGCAAGGTTGGCAGGTTTCAACCTGCCCGCTGGGTTAACTCCGGTTGGGCTAAACCTCCATTTTGGGCTAAACTGGGTTAAACCTGGGTTAAACTCATTTTAGGCACAATTTACCACTAATTGATTAAATAAAACACACTAAATGTAAATTAAACATTTATTATCTATATTAATCAGAAGCCAATTTAACAAACAAGGTCAACAAATCATAGAACAATTCAATTGGTTTAGGCCACCAACAAATTATACCAACTACTAATAGTGTCTAATTGTTTCCACAAACAGTATAATATCTCAGATATTGGATTATGTTAATTTGTGCACATTGTCAGCATATTAACATCTTACAAATGCATACCATTCAAACAACTACTTTTCATGTGTATAACATATATAAATTTGTGAGTCGGTATAGGTTTAAGTTTACCTGCCAGGCTGGGCTAAACCAGTTTAACCCAGGTTAAAACTCCAATGCCGCAGTGTAAATGTTCTGATAGACAGCACTTTATAGTTTAAATGTCCCAGCAGACCAAATACTGTGGGTATATTGGCACCAATTTAATTCTCTGGGTTGTGCCATAGAAGTAATGATTATAATTGCTCTTAGTTCTTCAGTGCTATGGATCTAGTGATGAATTCATTCTTAATTCTACAGATCTGGAAAAACAAACACAAATCCTGTTGTAGAAATGCGTGGTCTCTTGAAATGTTTTAGTCCATTCTAAAAACACACCTGTTCAAGGTCCCTCACACAATTATTGTTTAAATCTCTTTTTTTTCCATTGTGGTAGAAATACTCTCTTCCCTTCCATTTTGGGAAGAAATGAAGAAACTCAAACATTTCAAATTTGACAAATATTAATATATTTTTCATGCTATTCACACACATATGCACTTAAAAAAATTAGAATATGATATAGTCCTCATATCTGTTTGGTTTGCAACAAATCTTTGGGGACAAATGAAAGAAACAAAAATTTATATTGAAAATAACATACCGGGTAGTTATTATTCAGGATTCATTATGAAACATGTCAAGGAAGTGAATAAATATTTTGTAATCATCACAAACTCTGTGTTCTATCTTCTCACAAGGATAGCTGCAAGGCACAACTCCCCAGTGACACATGATTTAAATCATTGAAAGTGATGCTTCCTAAGTTTAGCTAATACATTAGAGGGGGGATAACACTCAAACAATAGCACCACCATTTAAATGACATTAAGTCACACCTATCTGCTCAATGGTTAGTGGACCATGACATTGAATTGTTTATACAGTGAAGTGGAAGTGGTGAATATCATATCAGTTTGCATTGTTAGGTTACTGTATTCCTTGGGAGTTTCTTTCCAATTTCTTCCCAGAAGAAAGGTTTTCTTCCTGATAAAAACCCATTTCTTTCCATGGGAAGTGAAGAAATACCTTTCTTCCAGGAAGAAACCCAACCCTGGATATGGCAATACTAATGTGCATTGTGTCATGATTTCTTGCAATTATATTTAGAAGCTATTTCAATGCATATATGACAGAAATGTTTTAACAGATTTCTACAAACAGAATTAATGCAATCATTACAAATTAAATTTTTATCAACTCTCACTCCCAAAACTTTAATAGTATGTACTGTTTCAATGATGTGATCAGATATAATATTGTTTGATTTGTTGATATTTAGTGAGAGCTTATTTAAACTTTATAAGTCATCCACTGATATTCTTTAGTTCCCAATTTAAAACATCCATTGCATTTTTAACTGCTCATTGGTCAGAAAACATTTAAATTATTGGCAAGCATATGAATATCAATTTATATATATAAATATATATTTACTGAATCATTTATGTTCATACTAAATAATATGGAGGCCTAAAAATTACCTTATGAAGCACCACATACAATTAGCATAGTTATTGATCTAATTGTGTATTAACATATCGACTTCTTTGTGAGAGATAATCTGTTAACCAGTTTGAAGCTCTTTGACAAATATATTTTCTAGGTGGACATGGTTTTGAAAATAAAACAGTACAGTCTATCAATATTAAATGTAATGAAAAAAAAATTTTAGTGAATAAAAACTCCCCCTTTTACCATTTGCTTATAAAAATTACTTATAAAATCATATTCTAGTCCATTTGGTTTTTAAGAAGTTGAGCAATTTCCCCAAAACATGATGATAATGTTCTTCTGTATAATTTTGTTGTGCTTTACTTATTTTACTCAAATGTTCTGATGATACAACTGACACTTTATGCAATATGCTTTTTCTATAGAATTTGAATTTATTGGAAAATTTAATTAATATAATAATAGATTGTGTGTTGTAGTCGCAGTAGCAACTGGGACATCCCGCGACCGCAATCAGTCCACGTTGGTACTCGGCCAATGTGTCCTGTTGTGGACACGTTGCCATAGGCAATGGAGTTATCTCGCTGTGAGGAGGGGTGCGAGTCCTGCCTGCTTGAGGTCGGCATGTATTATTCCCAGCAGGTTTGTGCAGTGGCTTCCAAGTCGAGGTTTGTAGGCTTGTGAGCCAATAACGGCGACGTCTAAGGTGCTTTGAGCGGGTGCGTCTGGGTCCATGCATAGGACATGGGCTAGCATTGACCATCTCTCTGCGACCTTTAAGGAGAGGGGTTTTTCATTGCACAGTTTGTAGACTGCCTGGTTGCTGGTAAGGCTTTCTGGCTAGCAGTGACCTGTGATGGTACCGAGGTGTCTGCCCTGGCTTGCATCCAGCTTGTTAAGCATGGCTTTCCGTACTGCCCAGCTGTTGCAGTTGTAGAGCATGATTGATATGCAGTATGCATTGTAGAGTCGGAGTCTTGTCTTCAGCTGGATGTTGGTCTGCCGACTCCAGAGTTTCTATAACGAATGAAATGTTACGTTACCTTGTATGCAGCGGACTGTGATGTCTGTAGTGCTGCACAGTAAGGAGCCTAGGGTCTTGTTCTTGCGCCACCTCTCATTGCCAAGGAGAGCCTTGCCATGCGAATCTATCTCTGTGGCTTCTGCAAGGTATATATGACTAAACGCTGCCTTCGTCTCGTTCATGAACAGATTGTGGACTTTCAGTTTCTCTGTTGCTATGGACTGTAGATGGTCCACTGGTTTCTTTTCTTCATCCAGGAAGTCAACATCGTCTGCGTATTTCATTTCTAGTGGCAGACCTAGGCTGGAGACTGGTGGGTTAGACCTGTTGGAGCATTCTCGGACGGATGAGCGTGGTAGCAGGTGAAAAGGATTGGTGAGGGGCTGTCGCCCTGGGGGGGATTCTATTGAGGGCTCGAATGAGTCGGACAACTCGTTTTTCACGCGGACCCTTGGCTTCGTCCGTGCTAACAGTGCTCCTACTAATCTTAGTTCATCATCGTTGGAGCCTCCTTGTAGTAGGACATCTGGGATACGTTTCCACTTGATGGTATCGAAGGCTCGCGACGCATCAATGGCCAACTTGTGGAAGTCCCATTTCCTTGTCATCACCAATGAGATCAGCATACGTTGTGTGCATACAATGTCTGTGCAGCTCCTGTCTCTTTTGAAACCACTTTGGTAGGGTCCGGTGAAGCACTCTGATGTGGCGTAGAGCAATGATGGACAGTTCAGCAAGACTATCGGCTGGAGGTTGGTTGGTGGACTGGAGGATTTCTTTGGGTTAGGCAGGGTGATAAGTTTTCCTTCTCATAGTGTCTCTATGGGCACATGTTGTTCAAACAATGAGATGATGATTTTGGCCAGTGGGCGGGAGACAATATTTTTTGAGTGCTTGAAGAGCTCGCTGTTGATGTGCGATGAAGTGTTGGAGTGCGGTGATCAGGCGGTCTTAACTTCCTCCTCTGTTATATGCGTCTGGAGGGGCCTTTGGGTGCCCTCAAACAGCTGCAGCGGTTCATCCTGTTGGTCAGTAAACTGCTGCTGGAACCAGTCTTTGGTGGCTCTTGCTTTGCCTTTGGCTGAAGTCTTCATATAATCCAGCAGGTCGGTAAGTGTTTCATTTAGGTCCTGGCTCAGGTGGTGTTTGGTCAGTGTGTTATGCAGTTGTTCCTGATATGACTGTTCTACTGAAGGGTCTTTAAAAAGCTTGTCAATGTCAGTGCGTGCCTGGCCTGCGCCTTTGGTGTGATGCTTGTGCATTAGGTGAAGTCTGTCCGTCCTGATCCGTGTGATAATATGTTTGTGGTCAGAGTTTAAGTCAGTGCCTCCATAAGAGCTTGAGTATTGCAGTGGCATTCTTCTGGCATAACACATAGTCAATCTGATTGAATACTGCCTTGGTGACCTTGGAGCCTGTCGCTCGTTTGCTATCAGAGATATGACCTATCCATGTTGTTCGGTGTTTGAAGACTGTTGCTTGCAAAGGGGCCATTGTTGATAGGAAGTCGAGTTAATGTTCTATAATTAAGGATTTGTCTCTTTGATCCACCTTTAGATAATACGACTACTAAATTTAGCATTTTTCCCCTTGTGAGAATAAGTCTTTAGTTAGGGACTCATTCTAGATATAATCTTTGATTCTAAAGGATTCTTTGTAAGATAGAAACATTTAAGATGACTTCCTCATGATCAGATGTAGAATGAACCAAGTCAGCTATAAGTAGGATATGGTTGACTTGCTTAGCTAGTGTTAGGTGCATACCTGTATTAAATGATAGGCTAACAACAGCCAAAGGTATGCCTACTGAATCATGCTAGGTGTAAAAATGTATACAATAATAAGAAGAACTGTATAACTGCCTCTGTTAACTGCCATAGACTGATGAGGTTTACAGAGACCACAGTGAGACACACTGAGGACAAATCCATGTCCTCAATATAAAAATAACGACAAATAAATCAAAATAGTACTATTTATTTAGTAAATATTAAGGATTTTATACATTCATCATTGTAATTGTATTAAAACATTTGTATTTTGTCATCTACAGAATAATAAAAACTAATATTGACGTCACTCAGTCAGGCAATGGTGTAGTTGTTCTCAGAATAGTCCTGCAAAAAGTTATATCATGTATGACTCACCCCCCTCCGCTGTTAATGCATGCAGACAATTTCTATCCTTGGTCCACTTAAAATGCAAGTTCATGTCCTATGGATCACAGAGACACCACGTTACGGTGGAGTCAGACTGTAGCACGGATATAATTGATTAGAGTTTCTTAAACATCTAAAAAGTAAAACGCCTACTTCAGGTTATGTTACAATGAAGCTCTAATGTGTCTGTACCAAAGGCATTACCTGTATATACATTACCAAACACAACATCAGTCTGTGTTATTTTAATTGTATCTTGGATTAAAGTCAGTTCTGAGTAATTATTGTGACTACCGGTAGTCATTATCTATCTCATTTGTACATACATACACACACACACACGCAAAGAGATATGGTCTTCATGTATGTGATCCAACTGATGCCTAACAACTTACTGTTTTAATACACAAACACACCCACCCATACATACATACATACATACACACATACACACATAAAGTATGATAGTGAAACATGCTATATAAGATCAAGTGATAACACCATTATATGTCTATTACAGATTTAACAAAAGTGTGTCTAGATATAAATCAAGATGACGAAACGTTTGCAGAGAGAGAAACCTAGAAAAAAATGTACTCAGCAATCTGCATTTACACAGCTGTATAAAGAATTCAAGCATGCTATAGTAAGTAATGTTGGTTGAACACAATAGTGTGTGTGTGTGTGTGTGTGTGTGGGTGGGTGTTAGCACTGCATGAAAAGACACTGATGCAGAAATATTAAATACAATATCTGAATGAGTCATCAGGAAACCAAACAGAGAGATATAACTTTTCATGTTGAAATATGTAATGTCTCACCAGTACGTGGATGAGGATGGTGATGGTGATGATGATTGATGTTTTATGACCACTTTTGTGCACATGGTAGGCTAAATGGGCCGAGCGACCCCCAAAGGTAATGAGGTGAAATCAAAGATGAAACACCCTTCATATATGCCCATGCCAAAATTCAAACTCAGGTGGTAGTGATCTGTAGTCATATGTGATACCAACTAGACCACACAGGCGCCCGGTGTGTGTGTGTGTGTGTGTGTGTGTGTGTGTGTGTGTGTGTGTGTGTGTGTTTTACCATACATATATGTGATGGCACCACCTTTGAGCACCAATATAATTTTTTACCTCCATAAATGTGTGTGTGTGTGGAGGGTGATTGAATGGATGTAGCTTATAAAAGATATTATTATTATATACCATATTTATATAGCACTCTTTTCATAAACTATATCATGTTTAAAAGTGCTTTACAATACAAGACATATAAACGTAAAATGTTAAAATGACATGGAATAATATATATTAAATATAAAATAAAATATTACAATATAGTGGTGATTAATTGTTTTTTTTATTAAAAAAAGACAAATAAAATAAACTTAATCAACTAAATTAAATCATTATAATATACTGATATAACAATATATCGAACTGCTATTAACTAGAAGATCAAAATAGAATATAAACATGTTATATATACACATTATTAAGAATGACTAGATTTGTTCAATGGCTATAGTGAGCTAGAAAATAATGTGTTTTTAAACGTTTTTTGAAAGTCTCTGTTGTCTTAGATTCTCTAATATCGGCAGGCAGGGCATTCCAGAGACTGGGTGCTGCATAAGTAAATCATCTGTTGCCATATGATGTGGTCCGCATCTTAGGTAGTACCAATAGTTGTGTATTCTGGGATCTTAGAGTCCTGCCTGGTGTATACATCTGTAACATGTCTCTCAAATACACAGGAGATCGATCGTGCAATGCCTTATGCGTGTGGACCAGAAGTTTAAACTGAGCACAGTATTTTACTGGCAGCCAATGGAGTTTCTTTATACCAGTAAATTTTACTCACAAAATGAGTAGAAAATGAGAGTATATATACTTCATACAATTGATTGTTTCTGAGTATTATTTTAAATCAACTCATCATATTTTTATTTTACATAATATTTTTGCAAATTCCAGTTAAATGCAGCCATAAAATTTACTGCCCACAATAACAATATCCATATATGGGTACAAGCAGATATTGATATGATCTTTCAGATAGTGTATACGTAAGACTTTAGCGTTGATGATGTATCTGTAGAAAATGTAAGGAACTCTTCCATGCACTGTACATGCTGTGAGAGTTCACTATGTTTTTCACTCTTTCTTCCTTAATCTCAGGGTAAAGATGAGAAAAGATCTGTCCGTAAACCTTTGATGAGAAGCAGATCATACACTCCAAGAACATTGTGCTTATATGAAGCAGAAGTACAGGTATGTGGAAACAATGTAGATTGGTTATCAGCTGCTACTTGTAATGGTTATTTGATTGTCAATGGTTATAATTTGTGGTTATGCCGAGAAGTTATACTTTAGATCATCGACCGTTGGTTCACTATTTGGTCTGAAATATAAGAGTTGCATGTTTGAGGAAATACTTGAGGAACACCCGTGTTAATGATAAATCTGGAACACCTGAGGCTATATTTATAGTCGTTTCTTAATTGAAGTGTTAATTCTGATGCTCTAAACGTCTCTATTTGTGGACTTCGGAACCTGACACATATCATTAAAAAATAAACACCTGTATTACAGAAGCGTGGAGCTGTTGCTGAAGATATCATCGAAGAAGAAGAATTCTTCGACATTGCCATCGGTTCCAGCTCCTACTCACGACCCCTGGTTGTCATTCCACGATTGCCTAAACAACCCAGAGTTAGGGAAGAACAGAAACCAGCTGAAGGGCAGACCGTGTCTGGTTTGCCTCCAAAACACAATAAGATTAGAAAACAGCAAGTCTCTCCACAATATTCAAAAACGTAAGTTGATCTATCACAGCTCTTATGGTGTAACATCATCTAATTAAAGGTATATTTTATGGTGTAGATAAAGCATCCACTCTAAAGCTCCAGGTCATGGTTCAAATCAGTATCATATCTTTGTTTGTGAGTTGTTTTCTCAGCGGATGCCCTCAGCCATGTGTCCCAGATGTGTTTAGTGTGAAGACTGAATAAAGTTCTCACTCACAAACTTAAAGCTCATTTTCTAATAGCAATTAAAATCTGTACTACAGCTTCGTTTGCTCTAATTTCTATTACAGAATCTTTCTGAGGGTTTGAACTCATAAATCATAAGTATATAAACTCCAGGCACGTTAAAATAATAATAATAGTAATTAGATTTAATGAATTATCCTTACTGGCAGCAGCCAGTCAAATGCCATATACAGTGATACCCCAATAAAATATATGTAAAACCCCAACAAGAAATGTGAAAAGTCAACATTATCCTTTGGTGAAAGCAACCTTGATTAGGTCATTTTTCAAAAGACTATGCTTTTCTAATTTCCACTGTCAACCTGTTCAACAAAGTGGTTGTTGCAATGCTAAATGTTTGCTTAGCACATGACTTGAGCCAAGACACATGTACTTGCAATAGTATCTGACTGTACAAAGTGAGTTTTGGGACTGGCTTTCACAAAGGTATTTTGTTGCCATGACATTAATAAATTTAGAAATATTTAGTAAAATCTTGAAATGGATATGCTGTCTAATTGGTTACTAATGTAGTTTTGAAGAATTGGAGGTGGTACGATTATATTATTGAGTATTAGTTACTATGTAAACTGCACCATCCTGAGTTCACTGAAGGCAATTGATGTTGTAATCAGATATGTTATACAAAAGTAAGTAAAAATAGTCTATAAAAGATATAAGAAATTCATTGACCACTTTAACAAGCAGACATGGGGTTATTTCCATTTGGTCAATTTCACATCAAATTTATCAATTGTAAATAGAGCAATTTGAATTAAATTCCGTATACTTTGCTGGAGTTGTTGGCAACAATCGCACCACCTGAGAACTCAGCAGATTGCAGACATCACGAGACTCGTCATTCTGGCACCAGTCCAGTTTGAAATGTGAATCTAATGTTGTAGCCAGTCATCCATCACCTCATATTGGGCCAACCGCTACTCAATACTGGCTTGTTGGAATGGGTACTCGGAGTAGGTTTTTTTTGTAGCAAACTTCAATTCCAATTCACCATTTATCAATTCCATTTGTTTTTTAAATCATCAATTCCGGAATTGAATTGATCCCATGTCTGATAACAAGTGTTTCTTGTGTCAAGAATGTTTTTAGACAGTCTTAATGCATTTGTCAAAAATAACCCCTTGACCTTTTACTGACCCATTATGATAAAAGATAAAAAGATAATGTGATGAAGCCAAATAGATAATAATATTTTATCACAATATGATGTTTTAAACTCTCCAAGGAAGAAGAGATATTTAAGTCATTGTCAGGATCTAGAGTTATGTACAGTGGTGTACCATCAGTATTTGAGTGAAATTTAATGCCATGTTGAAAACATAAGTATACTGTAAAAACCAAAGGATCAAGATCTGAACAATAAAACACACCAGATACCAATGTCAGAATATCAGACAAAATACCATGACACTCTCTGGGAAAGTACAATATGACAAACTTTATCTAATGCAGCAGACAGATTCAGAAGAACAAGTAATACTGGCTTACTTTGATGGATTAACGTCATAATATCACCTGAATCAATATTGTTTGGTGCTGTGATCACTTTTATATGTTGACTGTCATGATTCTTTAAGATTAGTATTGTTTAGACAGTAAACAATTGCTCTTTCATGATTCTAAATAAAAATATTAAATTTGAAATAGAACTGTTATTATTAAAACAGTACAATCCAGATTGTGTTGTTATTAATGGCTTTACAAATGCAGCTTTCCTAAACTTTTTTGTAAAACCCTGAGATAATGATTTACCAACCATCTTCCTAATTGGGCTTATTAGAAGATCCTGACACTCTTTCACACGCTATTTTAGCCTAGAGTCAACTGCACAGAATGTATCAAAATCCTCTTCAGGATACTGCTCTATGAAAGATGCTCAAGTGTACCCATCATGGACATTCAGGACTCTTCTACCGATGAGGGACAGTGTCATATTTAAAAAAAAACCTATTGACAGAAGAAGTTACTAAAACAATGAGCCATATCTTAATCTTAATTAATAATATTTGTGAGGACAGTCGGATTTTTACATAGTAGCCTACTCAAAACAGTCCTCTGATTTTCCTTGCTTGCTTTGTTCCTTTTTACACTAGCAACAATTTTAACTTGAGTTTGGCTAATCGTGAACATTTCTTAACCGACATACAAACTGGTCCTGATGCATGGGATTTTGTGTGTCTCTCTGCAGCCTAATTATTGTTACTGTGCTATTGAAATACTGGTGTTCTTGCCATTTCCTTTGTCCTTAGAGGTATATGCTCATCTATAAGATCCTTCAATGTACTATCATAGAGATCCACCAATTGATCAATATAGTTTTGTGGATCCAATACAAGAGAAGAGACTATGGGGTTATAAGGCAAGCATTCACAGTTTGTCTTAGGCACAGATAAATTTATCGCTGGTTGATAATAATATATGGCTATTTTTGGTTCTTGTCATTGCTTGTTTTTGTTGATAAAAAGCAGGTTAATGTTACAAAATGTTAACTCTATATATATATATATATATATATATATATATATATATATATATAAGGGTCATTATACTCATACATACGTGAAATCTATATTAAACTAATTAAACACTCTTCAATAAGTTACTGGTAGTATTTTGGCAAATACCTACGGTACAATAATAGTCACCTTAATGTCTTTATGGATAGGAAATAATTTTGTATATTTTGCTCACAGATTTTATGATCTTACATTCATCCACACAGAATAATCACCAACAAATACTGTCCAAGTATATTTATACTGAACAAACACATTACAGCAGATTATAATAAGATCTAATTGAAACTCAATCTGGAAGTAAACCCTTCACTCGTTTTTGTTAAATCATTTGTATTTTGGTGATTTCCAGTGCTCTTATTTGTTTTTGCGTATTATATACTTTGAAATATTCTTTTCATGAATGAATATGTCATATAATACTTAATTTGTTTAATACTTGGATGTGTAGAAAATGCCTTTTATGAAAGAGTAGGTGTAAATTTAAATATGTGTTGAACCTGTTTTGCGCTGCCATTTTATTTAGTCTTGAGTAACTGGTTAATGGTTCAGATTATTTGAACCAAATCAAATAAAATTTATCTCATGAACAGTTTATGCTGAATGTGGCTTTGCCTCATAGCTATCTGATATAAATAAAACCTTCGATGTTTACATAGCCAACTGTGATGGATTTATTATGTATGGCTGGTAAGTTAGTAATTATATTTAGTGTGTGGAAATATTTTATTTTTTTACAGCAACTTGATTAACTGGTAGGCTAAATGAGTCACATGACCTGCAAAGGTAATGAGGAAGAATGAGTGATAAAACCCCCTTTAGGCATGAACCCAGATGATGGCGTTCTGCAGCTAACTGTATTACCTGTTGGACCAAAGAGGCTCTATGAAATATGTTATTATACCAAGTTGTGACACTATCAAAGTTTCTTTGCTTCATTCCATTATTAATGTTTTGTACTTGTACTTTATTCTACAGTCCTTATGCAAGTTTAGGAAAAGATACATCATGGAAGTTCAGTTCACGAAAGAGGGAGAGATTAGCACTTGACACCACTGACTCTGGTGAACAGTCTACAAAGAAACCAAAAGCAGCGCGCAGCTGGGACAAAGATGGTGATGACATACCCGACTTTTTAGAAAAACTATGGGACAACTCAGAAAGGGAATCTGTTGGACTAGGATGTCTGGAACGGATATTTGGTGGTGGAAAAGGATCTGTTAATGATGAAAAACGAAATAAGTTAGTAGAAATTTATTGGCATTGTAAGATATTTAAAGGTCCCAGGAAAAGGTTTCCCAAATTAGTAAAAATGTCAGTGTTATTTATTCAAATAAATTTCAGTCAGATATATAATAAATATTTTTCCTAGAAATAAAGTTACAGTGATTTTATAACTTGCTTTGCTAGCATCTCACATCCCACAGCTTTAATTGAGAATCTTCGGAAAACTTCAGAATATGATGTCATATTAGACAAACAAAAACGTAAACACTCCATGTGGCCTTATTTAACCTGTGTTATGTGTTCTATATTATCTTTGATAAATGTATCAAATGGTGTATTATGCCACATATAATTGTGCAAATGGATCTGCCGGTGGATGGAGTATGCATTAATTCCGACAAAAAAAGCCTCGTTTGCGCAATTGGCTGCAAAACATGAACAGAGTGCAGTGGAAGCCAACTTATCTCCATGAGGAACATATGTTCATTATTTTGCCATCTATGGTAGGATTAGTTGAATATGACATGAACTGTCAGGCTCACATAATATGCCCTTACAACCGTATTCGACAAACTTGGTAATGCTAAGCCCAAGCAAATCAGCAGTTTGATGGAGAAACTGAATAGAAAATGGGTATGTATGAGCAATAATAGGGTAATCTTGTGAGCAAATGATTGGACATTCACCAGTTCATGCATTTATGAATAAAAGTAAAATTTCACTTATTAGCAAAAAAATTAAATTGACTTGGGTCTACTCAAAGCTTCTTATGGCTGTGTATTGTAGACACTACTAAGCTGGTAAACTAGTCTAGTAGGTGTTCCACCAAGGGCGGGACATTCCTGTATAAGCCACATATGGGAGAACCCCATGGATCCATTGGGATCCTGTGTACAGACAAATATCACTTTATTTTAAATGACATTATGTGATAGGAAGAGGGAAATATTTGCATTCAGGCCAAGTGTGTTGATTTATCAATTAAGCTTATACTAACACAAACAATTACACACCAATCCAACTCTTGTTTGGGGCTAGGTGTCATCGGCACAGGTGGCTGCTCTTGATGCGCATCTGCACTTGCAGCAGCTAATTTCTCACAATCAATGCTGTCTGCAATCCTTTATCATGAGTGGTTCATGGTTGTAGGGCTTGATAACCCTGAAAATGTCAAAACTTTCGTCGGAATCTGACATTTTGTCTGTCAACTGATCAAGAAGATTGTAAACAAAGCTGTGGCACTATGTGATTTTTGGCAAAGATGACATCACACAATAACCCCTAGTGAGTGTAGTACACACTAGCAATGGCTCGTGAAAGTACAAAAATTAAGGATTTAGGCAACATATTAATGGAAATATGATAGCTTGTGGTTAGAATTGTGTATCTGATATGGAATAAAATAATTGTTTGTCATGTTATATTTACTTCAAAATGCAAAATTTCTTTTCCCATCACCCTTAATCCCATTTCAGAACGGTCTCTTTAAGTTTGAATGTCATACAATTAATCTACTTCCACAAAGAAGACAAAACAATAATGTAATGACACAATAATAATTATGTTGATTTCAAAACAAAATAATTAATTATTGAACATTTATTGTGGAAAACAGTTACATACACTGACATTTTTACTGTTAGAATCTTTTATTGAAACTAAAATCTAATCTAATCACTGTCTATTAATTTGGGAAATTTCTAATTGCTTCCTAAATAATTACTATTTAAAGACAATATTATATATCCTTTTATATAATTAATGTTGCAGTAGAATTAGAACAGTTTTGTTTTACTGTATTACAACAGACAAAATTAGATGGCTTTTAATGGAATTGATTTTGGTTGATTTCCCTCCTTTTCCATTCTAAAAATACACATATTTAAATCCAATGTTAAGTGTTTTTCCAGACCTTTTCTATCGTGTTCTGAAAGTACATATTTGCATTATATATTGTCCCAATGTTAATAATCTTTCACTAGTTGCCATGAACTTTGAGCTTCCTTCAACAGATATCTGTTACTTTGTTTTCATGTGTAAGAGGCCATTCTAACTGAACATTTAAACTAATGTAATTTAATTCTCAGCTTTTTAATTTTTTTTAGAAATTTTAATTTTAATGATATCATTCTTAACATCTTTATTTCTTGTTGTTTTAGGCGACCTTTCTTCACCTATTGGGTGACATTAATACAGCTGATAATATTTCTCGTTGTCATAGCTACTTATGGAATTGCACCCATAGGCTTTGCTACAAAACAAGTTGAAGGAGAGGTAAGTTTGTATCATCACTTACTGATGTTCGGTTACACTATGATTTGTATTACAATTAACTACAATAACCTATCTTACTTGTGTTATAAGTTTCATATTACTGAGAGACAAGACTGTCAATATATTAGTGTGTACAGTGAAATTGAACTGTTTTTTTCCTGTCATCTACTCACATCCCAGGTGTTGCTTCGGAGTCTCGTCACTCAGCTTGTTACTAAAGAAGTGAAAGAAAACCTCTGGATTGGACCAACTCAGGTAGATTTTTAAGGACTATTGATGGTAAACATCTATTTGATAAAGATTTTTACTTTATCTGTCAGGATAAACTTTATACGATACGGCATAACTTCTTGCTTGCAGTGTCCTTAAGATTATTATTGTACTGTGTTATATAATATAATATTTTTTAAATACATTATATATCGTTGGCCACATGGGTAGAGCATGAGACTATTTCCCTATGACTATGGTTATTCTGTGTGGGAGGTCACAGGTTCGTGCCTCGGCTGTGGCACTATTATACAAGAAGTTTTTCATCCAGGCAGGCAACTGGCAAGGTTTTCTCCACTGAACATTCTAAATTTATTTAGAATTAGTCTCCACGTAAGGAAGCTATAAATTACAGACCATATACGTCTCCCTCATTTGAGGTTGCCCGCCACATTAAAAACTACCATTTCAGCTATTATTATTATTATACAAATTATATGTAATTCCATGTGATGATCTATGATCTGAAAATCAACCAGGGTGTAAATGGTTGATCCCAGTACTTGTTCCAGCTACTGGTCTACAGCTGAGGTGTGTGTGTGCGTGTGCGTGCATGTGTTGTTATACACCCAGCCACAAAGAGGAACTTTTCTCAATGCTTTAAGCTGAAACTATTTCCAAAATCATATGTTGTTAAAAACTAGCTCACTGGGAATTTCATTACCCCCAGGCAATTTCACCACCAGATCACTGATTTTGTACATAAATTTGATTGAACTTATAATATTTATGCCTAAAATAAGTGAGCCATTATTGAAATATGAGTTAGTTCATTGCAGTGTACATTAATATAATTTTATTTTTCATATCTTCAGGAGGATTTGATCCATTTGGGTGCAAAGTACTCACCATGTATGCGTGTAGATAATAATGTCCAGGATGTGATAGCTATCGACAACCAGGCTGAAAACAGTACAGCTTGTTGTGTGTACAATGATGGATCAGGATGCGTACAAGTGGATGAAGATGACTGTCCTGTATGATCATGGCTTATTTATTATAACTTGAGTGCATGTTTTGAAAGAATACTTAATTCACAGTCATGTGGCATTAACTGAATGTTAATTACAACCTCAAAGTGCACCAAGAGCTGTAAAAGATGGTCACTGTCATTTTAATTTCTACAACTGTTTCAGTAACCTGTAGTATCAAGATGACACAGATTGTTTGTTATCTTATCTTCATAACTGTGTTTTCCATTAGTCCATTGGAAGTTTATTAAATCATCTCTGATTGCCTGAGCCTGGAGTAATACTGACAACAGAATTAGATTAGTTAACTAGTGTTATTCAAATTAAGGATAGAATATAGACAAAGCTTTGATGAGCATGGATTGATATTCAAAATATAAAATATTTAATGATAAATACCCTGCAAATGCAATGAAAATACCTGACTGATGATTGGGAAGCATTTTGTAGTCACCCATATATATATATATATATATATATATATATAAAACACTTGTATAAGATTTTCCAGTTTTTACCAATTTCCCTTTTTTTCTGAGCCATAAATATTGATTTGCGATTTGTGTAATTCTGGCATAAATTTTTTCTAAGTTCCTGTCTTTTGCTGGACAAGTCTATAATTATTTTTTTCTTCACAAAAACAACAAGAAACTGGAATTCACAAATTTTATGGCAACTATTTTTAATATGGTCATGATGAATGGTTGAATATGGTGTGTGTTGTGACTGTCATTAGTAACACAATACTCATCAATCAGATCAATTGAATTCAATCAAGTTATACAAGAGGAACTTGTTTACGGAATATATGCTACAAGTCCTTGAACTGGACAAAGTATAAGTGTCATATATATATATATATATATATATATATATATATTTGATTTATTTACATTGTGATGCTTGATTCATAGATGCTCTATTTTACTAAAACGCTTATTAAAAGGTTTTAATAATCTACTGTTTCATATTAGATGAAGTATAATTGAAAATACCTTAGCTCAACCATTGTTTTGTATTTGCATGAGGAAATGTATCATTATTTTAGTCCAAAATTTGTATGCTACAAAAAGCTCAATTTTCCATTGGAATCCCTCATGACAAGTACGCATAAATATCAAAACTGAAAATGGAGGTGGGCCAATCTAGCAATATGAAGATAATCTCTCATTGTCATAAAATGTCTCTCAAATTGAACAAAAGCCAAAATCTTTTCTTGGGGATCATGGTGTCCATCTTGATGATTATGATTGATGTTCTACTGTCACTTTTTTGTGCGCGGTAGGCTAAATGTGCCATTATGGTGTCCGTGTACCCTCACTTCACTTGCGTTTCATTTACTACATTTTAGCGGGGTTTTCAGAATAAACTGTCATCTCATATAAAGGCTGTAGTAGCTGGCATCTCTCATTAATGCAAGCCTAGAAATAAATATTATCTCATAAAGAAAGAAATAATAACCTTCGCTTGAGTTGACTAAAAAATTATATCATGATTTCAGTCAGTTAAGGTAAACCAGTATTACTTGTTTTTCTGCACCAATCTGTTTCTGGATCTGATAAAGTTAACCATAATATAATGCTATGGTACAGTTGGTATTATTTTATACTAAAGTAAATTATATGTAAGTTAGGATTATGCATGCCAATAATAGGCCTGCGTTGAATTATCCCATTTCTGCAGAAAATAATCCCTCAGCCATATGTCCCAGGTAAGGCCAGTACTGAAGCCAAACAAAGCTCTCCATTCACTATCGTCTGTAAATATTGAGTGCCGGATCAAATATGACTGTCAGGTGTGTTAATTGTGCTATACTTGTATAAGGTTGAAGTGTGAACACAACTCATCTACAAGACACACGCCAACATTTTGTAAATGTGACAAACATTTTATGTTTTCCGTGGATAGCCACATATTTGATTATATTGGTAAGCAAATAACACCTGCCATTAAATAATGATATATCAAGACTACTGGTGCCGAATATATGTGTGGTGTACAACCATTCAAACACCATTATGTCCGAATTAAAATATTTATGAAAAAAGTCAATGCATAAAGTTTATGTAATGACTTTTTTCATAAGTACTTTATGATAAAGTAGAGATTAATGACTGATATGTAAAAATAATCTACTACCAGTTTATATTTTTTTAAATATATAACATAGATTGATCGGAATAACTTACATTCATGAGAAATTTGTTCGCTGATATTTAGCATGGTTATGCCTTGAAATATGCTACACAGCATATTTTTAACACATAGTTCATGTATGCATTATTGTTGGTGGAAACATTCAAAATTATTTCATTAACCTTAAAATTGTTTATCATTTATGTTTTTTGATAGACAAATGCTTGCCATCAAGTTCAATTAAAACTTTCTACTTCCAGGCAGTGCTGTCTACATGGTATAGATGGAATAAGGCAGATAGTAAATACAACAATCCTGGCAATGGCTCCAGGAGTTCAGGATCAGTCTGTGGACAGGATCCACGGTTCTGTTCTGATATAGAGCCGCTGTTACCAAGTAACTGGCCTGACGACATCACAACATGGCCAGTTAGTAGAATGCAGTTTGGCATATTTAATTAAGTCAATAATTAAGTACCTTTACATGATTTGTGTTTTAAATGCCTGTAACATAAACTCAGCACAATTGTATAATTCTTTTTCACATTCACAAATGTTCTTTTTCAGGTGTGCAAAAATGTCCCTAATATAACAGGTGATTACAAGCACATGACATGTGATATTGTAGGAAGGCCTTGTTGCTATGGTATCCAGGGAGAATGCATGATCACAACAAGAGAACACTGTGACTTTGAAAATGGATTTTTCCACGAGGAAGCCACTCTCTGTTCACAGGTATGAAGAGAAATGTTATTTTACTTATTTCCATTTGATTAAGCTACCTTTTATCATCATTTAATGTTATACGTAAAAATGTCATTCTGAGCCGCATGCTAATTTTGAGTATTACATATAATAACATGTCGGCACTATTTTATTGACTGACAGGTAAAGTGTATTGCTGAAGTGTGTGGTATGCTGCCGTTTATGAACAAAGGTGAACCAGATCAGTTCTACAGGTTCTTAACATCTCTGTTTCTTCATTCGGGGTAAGGAAAACTGAATATTTTGCTTAAAATTCATAACATATCTTAGACAAATGGATGTTATATTCAGAAGTAGCTATCTTGTTATTACTTACTCTTGTGGTCACCATTTGTTCTTGTTCTTAAATGCTTATGGTTTTACATATATATTTATGCAAACATTATATAGTATAAGATTCTCTCTCTCTCTCTCTCATATATATATAATATATATATATATATATATATATAATCAGTGATAATATATTATTCAATTATTTACTAATATTAGTTACATTTTATAAATCTCTAACACACATCCTTTGTCTCCTCCTAGATTATAATTTCCAAAATGGTTTTGTTATTTCATTTTTATTATCTCATTTAGGAGCGTCTTTAAATAGTTTTGATTCTTATTTCACATGTTTACATGTTTGTACAGTCAGAATCCATTAATCCGGACATCGTTTATCCAACAAATCCACCAACCGACACATTATTGCCTGTGACGGATTTAGCTCCATTATAAATGACTCTTTAATCCGACAAAATCGTGTTCCACGTTCCGCCTCCGACACTTCATTTCGCCAACAGAATGTGACATTTCAATGTAAGATGAACTCGATAATCCCGACAACACAAACATTTTGTCAACTGTTTCCCTGGTTCAGTCATGCAAGACACACTGCCATGTGGTCAGTAATGGTTAATTAACCCACCCACCCATGATAATTGCTATATCATAACCAATTACAATCATTCATGGCTAATTACAAACACAGTTGTGTGATCTTTGAGCAGGTTTGTAATTAACAAACATCAAAATTATCAATGGCTTGTATCATTGCACATCATTATTAAATATGGGTTTAAATATGGAGGTATATCTTTATGATCTAAAAATATGTGACACAGATTACCGGTATGTCACTGACTCAATATTCCGACATTCTCGTTACATATTATTGTGTGACAAACCTTGTCGGATTAATGGATTCTGACTGTATTATGTTATAGTTATCTCTTAATCTGGCAGATGTGATACAGCTGTCAGCTGCTGATGGTTTTCTCACAACTAAAACCATCAGCTGCTTCAAAGGGTGGGCGGGAAAGAAAAATTATTATTAACAATAACTTACATTGATTTTGATCATGAGGATCCATAGAAATACATGTTCTTATTATATTAATTTTGACATAAATAAGCTTTCTTAGTGTGTGCTTAAATATGGCCAGCATTATAAATGAAATTACTTATTATAGAATTAAAACCATCTTATTATAACTAAGATTAACACACACACACACACTATGAAATTTGTTATTTATCAAAAGTCTGTGGTTTGCCTCTTATTGTTTTGACCTAAATAACTTTACCAATATGTAGCTAGATTTATACAGAATCACATCTCGGGTCATAGCGATGGCCCTTCTGTGATCATCAGTATATCTTTAATTAATCTGTATAATCAAAATAGTATTTGTTATAATTTACAGAGTGCTGACAATCATAATCACACTAATTTTGCAACTAATATTGATGAGAGACTTGGAGAAAATGATTGGCTGGTTGCCAATGTTTTTCATATATCTTGGAGGTGGCATGGTAGGGGGCCTCGCCAGTGTGATCTTCATACCATATTATGTTGAAGTAAGTCATTATTCATTGCAAAAATATATGATCGATTTATATTTTTAATATCCTTTTTTGCATTAGCTAAACATATATGCTTTTCCAGACTTGAAGTAATTGTATCACACACAAAGTCAGATGAATGTTGTAATATGCACATATCCATAATTCCAATTTGATGATCTGCTGAACATTTTATCAGCCATTCAAACTATCTAAATGGAATCCTTCTGAATTTTTTTTTTTATATTTTGATTTATATGTCTTATCATTCTCAGATTTTATAGAAGTATTATACCAGAATGTTTTAATGAATTTATGTTATTCGAATCTCTGTGCTGATTTCCTTTTTGCTATAATGATTGTTAATAGTTGAGATATATGGAGCTATTCATCCATCACAGCCAGTCAGGAGATACTAATTGTGCTACACAAGTCCTTCAGTAGACACACATACCGGTACACACACACACACACATACACACACACATATTCATCAGATACTTACCATTACAGACTGGACCATCTGGTTCTCAAATGGCAGTATTAGGAGCATTATTTGTGGAAGTGATGCGTTGGAACACAGACGAAGTTAAAGACAAACCTGGACAGGCAATTGGTAAAATCATCGCTGTAGCCATATTCCTCTTCGTCGTTGGTCTGTTCCTCGTCGATGTAAACAATTGGTCAAACTTCTTTGGGTTGTTCTATGGTGTCTGTGTAATGCTGACTTTCCGACCCATTAAGGAGCTTCGCGGTGTGCCAGCCAGCAAGGCGTGTTGGGTATCAACTATTGTAGTCTGTGCCGTACTTAGTATTGGCATTATTGTGATACTTGTTGTTCTGTTTTATGTGATACCAGTCACTGAATGTGATGCTTGTCTCTACTTTAACTGCATCCCAGTGACACCTACCTACTGTGATGGCCTTACTGTTAGCATTCACCGTAACACTTCCATAGCATCGTAACTCATTTATATAGTTAAATATGTTATCGGCTGGTAGCTGTTATCGTATGACTGGCTTTTCATAGAGGTTTATACAATTCTTTAGTTTTATCATATGCTTATTCACCCATATATATTAGAACATATGATCTCTAGAAGATCTCTACAAGCCTGTTTTTATACATATCAACTTTCATAACATTTAATTTTGTGTCCTTCCTTAAATTAATGTCATTTGATTTTAGCATTAATACAGAGGGCACCTGCTATTATTTCTTAATACATAAACATTGCTTCTACTAGACTCAGTGGCCACTGATTGAAATAGTTATTATTACATGTTATAATTTGAGAGATTATTGTAAACTTGTGCCTTTAAATACAGCGTTGTGATATGTTATCATATATCTATAATTATCCGTTCATCTGTAAATACTGCGTTTTATTATTCTTAAAGTCATTATTATGACTTTAAATATTGAAGTATTGTGTCTACTCATAAATTGAACTCGATGTATTTTAACTGATTTATCCAGTCTTTCCACTATTATACAACCAATTTAGATGTATCTAATGTCTTTTTTTCTTCTTCTTGTGTCTGTGATTGAACATAATATACTAATAATAGTATACGGGTGAAGGGCTTTAGTAAATGTAAGGTTGGTTGTGACTAACTAATATCAGACCATGATAATGACAAATTGTATTTTTATTTATAAATTCCAAGGAATTGTTACATGTTTTCTTATGGAAATATTTTTCTATGACTCTTATTATGTACTCTGTAATATTGGCATGTATGTCCATTACAAGGGTAAATAAACTATGAACATTCATTATCTGCTGTTGTGGGAATTTGCACATATTTTGAACATAAACTTTCCCAAAGCGATAAATCACAAGTAGCTGATTTCTGGTTTAAAGGTGACGGGAAAAGAAATTTCACATTTCAAAGTAAATATAACATGACAAACAATTATTTTATTCGCTGTCAGATGCACTACCACACTCGAAACAATTCTAACCACCAGCTATCATATTTCCATTAAAATGGTCTCTAAATCCTTAATTTCCCAACTTTTACGAGCCATTGCTAGTGTGTACTACACTCACTAGGGGTTATCGTGTGACGTCATCTTCGACAAACATCACTTTGTGTGACAGCTTTGGTTACAAACGTCTTGATCAGTTGACAGACAAAATGTCAGATTCCGACGAAGGTTTTGACATTTTCATGGTTATCAAGCCCTACAACTTCGAACCACTCATGATAAAGGATTACAGACAGTATTGATTGTGAGAAATTAGCTGCTGCAAGTGCAGATGTGCATCAAGAGCAGCCACCTGTGCCGATGACACCTGGCACCGAACAAGATCCATGGGGCTCTTCTATATGTGGCCTACTTGATATATGATATACAAAATTTATTTTCCAAATTCCAAAAGTGATACATCATACGATGATTGGTGTTTTACGGCCACTTTTGTGCATGTGGTAGGCTAAATGGGCCTGGCACATCATACAATAACTTAATTATATATTATATCCATCATCTAATTAAATGTGAAATTTGGGAGACCGATGTCTTATCATCAACCTCAAGGTAACGTAAATGTTGAAATTACATGTAACTATTGATGACTACAACAATAAGCAGGATCTAAATGCCAGGTCAAGGTGACACGGATACGAACACGTGGGATAGAAAAACGGTAGACCAGGATCAGGAATTATCATTATCAGCTTATCAACTGACAATGTTTATAACAGGAATTTGCACTTTAAACTCCGTGTGTGTGTGCGTGCGTGTGTGTGTTAGGATAGATATAGAGAGGCACAGGCACAGAATATCAACATATCTAAACATCCTTTGAGACCTCTACCTCCATAAATCTAAATAAAACTATACATACATCAATCTAAATATATACTTCCACATATCGATACATATATGCGTAGACCTATACATGTGTCTGGTCTACTCATTAGCCTGTGGGTCCCAGCTAATTCGCTTTTCGTACGCGACAAATATGTCACGCCCACAGGAAAACGGTTCATCTAGGCTACGCACAAAAAGCGGATGCAAAAATAAAAAAAAAGTACCATTTGACACCACAGCTCGCAGTTTACAACAGGTGCATGTGGTTCAATAGTAAGTTAACCTATATACAAGATACATTTTTTGACACCACAGCTTACATTCAGCAACAATTTGCTGTGGCTCAAAGGTAGCCTATACATAAAACATTTCGATACCACAGATGCTGATCTCGGCTCTTTTGCTGCAAATCATCACCGTTGATTACAAATTTGCTATACAACTATTCATTTGCTAAATTTGTATTGTATATTTAACGCACATCTGATGGAACTGCACGATGCATAGATGGTTACCAACTTAACTGGTTTGATTGATTCAGGCTAAGTTATATCGGAATTAAACGTGAAATGATTCAATCGTATTAACGTTAAATTGGTTTGCTGTAAATGTCGATTTCGTGTTTCTTAGATTAGAACATCTGAATGAATAATTACGATTACATTTATCATGGAATGAATAAATACATTTTCGTACCAGATCATTATCATCCAATAGAAATTAGAGTTTAGAGTTAATTAAACCTCAGTTTTGAATAAAATTCATAATCAATAATAAGACAATAATAAGACAATATATAACAACACCTATGTAAAAGGATTTAAACTCTATTTTCTGCTGGTCTGGTTATTGTATTGTAAAAAAGGTGATTTAACTTTTGGTCTTGTCTCCTCCCTGGAGCCAATCATCTCCTCTGCCTTCAGACAATCTTCAATGTGAAATAAAATTTGTTTTTCTATATAGCTATTAATTTCTTTTTGGGCGCGGGAGGGGGGTAGAAACAAGACAACAATAGCTATCCTGGTCCTTCAGTTCACATTGTAGATTAATCATTAATCATTTTAGTATTATAATTTCTTGTATATATTGTTATGTGACCTGAATAAATATATCTATCTATCTATCTATCTATATCTATCTATCTATCTATCTATCTATCTGTCTGTCTGTCTGTCTATCTATCTATGTCTGTCTGTCTGTCTGTCTGTCTGTCTGTCTGTCTGTCTGTCTGTCTGTCTGTCTGTCTGTCTGTCTATAATTAAATCATTAGGTTAGTGATATTTTAGGTCTAAAGCTGACAGTTATCACGACATTACCTTAGGCATGTTTAAATAAACAGAGTGTCAGCTCAGTTTGTATTTAATTTATTCAATCTAATCACTGCGCATCCAGGGTTAATTCAATTTTGAACACGACTTTTTTTTTCATTGATTAAAAAGTAGTAAGTAAACATTTAGAAACGTCTTCAAAAAGCTAACATTTTTGGCAAGGCTATGAACATAACGAATAACGTCGCGTAATGAGTCAACAGCTTAGTGAAATCCACTCGGAATCCACCTAAAACT